>JAFIRS010003447.1:0-134285 GCA_018342105.1 Gonioctena quinquepunctata
GGAACAGATGTTACGTTAGCCACAATATGTAGTATGAATAATTTGTCAAAATGGCCGAAATATCTATTTTTAACCTTCAAAAATTACCATACGGTATATCCAAGAATTCTAATATTACAAGCATAAGGAAAAAGAAGAAAATGCTAATCAGCTACAACATTAATTGAAAGATAAAGAGAATAATATTACTCAACGAAACTCCAGCAGTGAAACTTATTTAACCTATAGATCTTACGTACCAAAATCAACTCATTCAGTCCACCTGCCTATCTCGACGTTCAAATCAAGATGGAGATCGATTATTCCTTCGGTTCGAACAAATCACCAATTCTACCTGGGTTTTTTCACAAACTGTTCTTGGTTTTTCTCTATTGAAAAACACTTGAAAAAAACACAGCTTGACGACATGAATACAACTGTCACGATACCATTTTCACGAGACGACAACAAAGGCGCCCTCTTCACGACCTGAGCAGTGACTACTGACCCGTTCCACCGTAAAGATAATCGGAAACGTTATGAGAAATTGGTTATGTATAAGGAAGTAACGAAAAATTCGTTACAAGATTAGCCAGGAGGGCAGTAAAGTTGTCTCCGTTTTAATTTGATATTGAGCACAGGAAAGGCACACTAAATGTAGTGGCTGATGCCTTATCCAGGTATCCAATTGAGGCATCTGTTTTTAATTCATCTACTTTGAAGCCAGACAAATGGTATAATGACATGCGTAAAGAGGTTGAGGAGAATCCAGGTAGCTATCCTTCCTTTAGAGTAGAACAAAACATACTGTATAAATATATTTTTAGTAATGACATAATAATTGGGAATTTGTCTGAGTGGAAAATTGTGGTACCTACAGCTAATAGATTAGAGTTGTTGGAAATGTTTCATGATGATGGAACGGCAGGACATCTGGGTAATGCGAAAACTTTAGCGCGTATTCAGGATCTGTATTATTGGCCTGGTCTTAGAAAAAGTGTTTATAAGTATGTTAGGAAATGTTCTATTTGTGCTACTTGTAAATCATCAAATTCGCCTCGAGCTGGACTAATGGGTTCTTATAAGAATATAAATTTTCCTTTTCAATTGATATCTGCTGACCTATTAGGTATCCAAGGTCCAAAAATGGAAATCAGTACCTCTTGGTGGTTGTTGATTGGTTTACAAAATTGGTGCATCCACTAGTTAAAGCCACATCTAAAGCTATTATAAAATTCTTGGAAAATCAAGTTTTTCTTGTTTTTAGAGTACCTCAAATTTCTGCTTGTGATAATGGGTCAGTTTTCACTAGTAAGGAATTTAAATCTTTTATATCGCAGTATAAAGTTCAGAAAACTTGGTATACAGCCAGATATCATCCTCAAATTAATGCCACTGAGAAGCAGGACAAAGTTATAGTAACGGCCGTAAAGTCATACATAAAAGAAAATCATAAGACTTGGGATCAGTCCATTTTTAAGATTGCACAAGCAATACGTACTTCAAAGAGTGATGTTACGGGATATTCATCAGCATTTTTGACCTTTGGTAGAAATATACCTATTTCAGGTGATTATTATGGGCAAATAGCAAAACATTCGGAAAACATAGTCAGTATAACTGAAAAAAATACACGAATTGATGATCTTCAAGAATTTCCAGAAATTTTCACAAAAGCTAAAGAGCGAATTCGTAAAGCTTATGAAAAAAATACCAAGGTATATAATCTCCGTGATACCGAATATAAAGTTGGTGATAGAGTATTAAAAAAAAACTATATATTGTCTAAAGCTGAAAACGCATTTTCTGCTGAACTTGCGCCTAAATTCATTCCTGGTATTGTAGATGAAGTAATATCTCCTTTAGTTTATTCATTGAAAAATGAGAATGGTGCTGACCTAGGTAATTGGCATGTAAATGATTCAAAATCTGACCCAACTTTTCTTGATTCAGATGATGACTCAGATGAGTCAGAATCAGAAATCTCTCAAAACTCTGATGAAGAGTTATGATCTTTTTGGTTCATTTTTTTTTGCTGTGCAGTAGACGGCTTAAGAATATTGATGCAGGGGCATTACCATCCTGGCGGTAAAAGTCCGACCAAATGGCCACTTTGTCTTTTGAAATTTTCTCTCTTTTTAGAAATTTATTTTTGGATATTTTAAGAAATTTATTTTTGGATATTTGGAGAAATTTGTTTTTAGATATCTTGATGCCAGAACAAAGTTTTGTGGTTCAAACTTCAAAATTCTATGGCCAATGTTTATCAGGTGTAATTCAATATTCGGCGTGAGTATTACTTCGGAAAGTAGTTGTTTCATAACTAATACAACTTTAGAATTTGGAAAACTTCTTATTTTGGTGTGAACTTTGTGATTTGGTTTTAATTTAACGTCGTGAGTATTAGTTCGGAAAGTAGTTGTTTCTTGGGGAATATTGAATCAAGGCATAATTTCACATTCGAAGTAGAATATATGTGCTGTTGGCTTGATTTCTTGAAGATTTGCTGGACAATAATTTTGTTACGGCATAGGTGTTGGAATTTTTTTTTCCTTTTCTCTTATTTTTATTTGGTTGAAAGAAGATAGTCAGTGCTAGGTTTCTAGCACATGATGAATTTTTACTTTTTTGGTAATCTAAGTAGTTTTGTTTGATGTCACGTCAAGTGATGTTAAATCATTGAAGGTAGGTAGTAGTTTATGAGTAAGCGGGAGGGTTTTGGAATGTATTTCCACCCTCGTCTATGTTTGAATATCTAGTTCAGAGAATTATTGGTCTCAAACACATGAGTCACTTTTGAATTTTGCGATTAGATATTTTTTGTCTGTAGGAGCCATGTTAAATATTTTGATCAATTGTCTTGCTGGTGAGAGGGCCGATGTATGTATTGTCGGTCGGCAAGATAATCCTTAATATTTACTTGGAGTACCTCCGAAGCTTTTTTGTTCTTTTTGTCTTGGTGTTAATAGCACTTTTCAGGTGTGGTATATTTTGACCAAGGTTGTTTTAGAAATCCTTTGAAAATTCCTAAAATATGGGTATATATCATTTTTGTTTGAGATTCATTTTTGACTTTTCTTTGGTTGTCTTTTCACATTATTGGGATTTGTTGGAGATTTATTCGGGGTGTTTATGTGCTTCTGAAGGAAATCAAAATACGAGACATCTCTTGCCTCTAGAGATTGTGCAATTTTGATTTCGTTGAGTTGCCTATCATCCTCAGCTCGACCACATCTGAGTATTTCTGTGATGAATCCTAGTAGTGTGGACATTCAACTGAAATTTTGGTGTAAAAAGTTATCTTTTAAATTCTAGTTGAGTTGTGAAAGAGTTATCTGAGTGTATTCAGGAATATTTTTGTACCTTGATACTGTTGGTAAAACATATGAGTATTTTCGGATAATTTGGCGAAAATATGAGGTTGGTAAAAGTTTTTGGTTGGGCAAAAATTTTTTTTTGCAAATCTAGTTGCGGTCTAAAATGGTGGTTTTATCTGTTGATATGATGACTGGAGCGGTCAATTTATCTTTATCTTTTTAGTATTTGGTGTATTTTTGGATTCAAATACTTTGATTAAAAATATATCCTATATATATATATATATATATATATATATATATATATATATATATATATATATTATGGTTGAACTAGAATTATGTGGAAATTGATTAAGTTAAAATTTTTTTTTTTAAAATTTTTTTCAGGGTTTAAGTACTCAAAATCATAGTATTATGTAAACATTCATATTGATTATTGAGGTACATGTGTAGTATCTTCTCATGAGTAGAGAGTTAAGTGAGTTTGACTTATAAAAGGTAGTTATGACCGGTTTATAATTTTTGGAGTGCATTTATCTTTGTCATGGTGATGCATGGGTATAATATTTGGTGGGTTTGAGTACTCAAATTACCTTGTGCGTATGCATTTATCTTGTCATTGATATATGTGCATATTACCTTTTTGGAAGCTTGAAAGCTCGTATCGTGTTATATAGGTGCATTGGAGTTATTGGGTACTTCGAATGTTCCAGCAGAATTAGGGTCAATTTTTATGCTCCAGTAAATCTAGGTTCATTTTCAGATACTAAAAATTATGGATTAAGACATACCTTACCTCAAATTTTTTTTGCCATGGACTCTTTGAAGAGGTAAATTTTCGAGCACTTTTATCTTTCATACCATCACTTGATGTTTTTTTATTTTTTGGGTAGTTATACGATTTAAGACGGAATTAAATAATTTGATTCAAAACTTTAAAATTTTTAAGGGACTCGGTTTTGTTGGGTGCGGGTATAGTTCAGCCTAGCTTTTGACGGGATCACTGGAACGGAAAATATGGGGGGGTCATGTGTGGCTGGTAGTGAGCCTACGGGCGATCATAACTTTAGGCCTCAAATGGCGGCTGAATTTGACTACTTATTTTGACCTAAGCTCCTTTTGATTTGTCAGACTGAAGATTTGCTCGCAGTGGCAAAAAATGGAAACACTCACAATTTTGGCATTTTTGTTTATGACACTACAGTTCAATTTTAGTTTGGTGACACTACAGTTACTCCAGTTGTCGGTGACAGCTGGTTAAATCAAATTGGTTGACCTTTAAATTATTTATTTTTTCACCAGGTGTATGCTGAATTATGGATTCCTTGTCTGGATTCGATGGGATCGGTAGTTGTCTCAAAAAATCTGGAGACGTGTGGATATAGATGTTCCTCACCGCTGCAGCAATAACATCTGGCAGCGACGAGGGCATCTTGGCTGGATTATTTGGGAGGGCTCCGATCGTATGGTTTCTTGACCTGGATGTCGTCAGAGTTGAAGTTTCAGGTGGTGAACACTATAATTTAAATTAATTTCAATTATTGCCTTCACTCGTCTAGTTTGCCACAGTTGCAAAGAGTTGAAGTTTTAGTTGGTACATACCAAAATTTATTATTTTTGAATTTGTTCAAATTCTCTTTTTTCTTATCTTACTTAGGTTGTCTTGAGTACAACAAGTGAAGCTTTAGCTTATAATTATTGAAACTTACTTATTTTTTTTGAATTATTAGTATCTTTCACCCATTCAGTTATACAGGGGGGAATAAAAAGTGTTGGCTTAGTAAATGCTTTAATTCACATATATAATTTTTATCATTTTTGAGAACAGTATTTTGATATAAAAAATAGCAAAGCATCGCTTTGAATTTTTTTCTGCGGAGAAAGGGGGATGTGTAACGATATATCTGTTACATTCCTCATTGATGTGCTCAGAAATTCATTCATTCACTTCAATCGACAATCCCTATTGAAAATCTTAGCGACATCTAACCGTGGGGAATAGAACAGTCATTATGGCTGAGAAGAATGTGAGCGAACGCAGTCATTCTGACAGCACGATTATGTTAAAAAGGAATGAACATGCCATTCTCGTCCCTTTATATAGCTTGCTGTAATTAAAATAACTTGGTTCTGAAACTTGTCGGCCATAATTCAATCGATGTAGTAGAATATATTCATGTTAAACTATAAATGAATTAGAGCATTTTTCCCTTCTTCTACGAAAGTAATTTCAAATCAGTGAAATATAGTGACATCAGGCAAGGTATGTTGAGTTATTTTTGATCAATTAAGATATAAGCCATCTTGGAATATATTTTTAATGAGAACGTCAGATAATTCTTCACAAAGAAAATGATATCACAAGTCATCTAAGTGAATTGTTCAGTAATCAGCGATTTGATTTATTTAGGACAATCTGATAATCAATTACAGTGCCGTTCAATATTTATTTTTTTAAGGAGTTCAGTTAGAATCATGGATGCCACATGTGATATTTCAGATTGAATAAGATATCTGTGTTCAATCTCATCTGATTAGATTGCCCCTCTGACAAGGCTTTATTGGGATTTAAAGAGGGTTTCACAAATATATGATATCACTTATACTGTATTTGGTATGATATAGTTGAATAATATATTTTTTTTATGATTTTATATTTGAATATATCTTTGGTATGGTTCCATATTTGGTGATAATTATCACCGAGCTGTGATTTTGATGCAGGTGAAGCGCTCACGCATATATATTTATGTATATATTTAATTCTTGGAATTTGAAATATTGTTTGATTTTATAGAAAACTTTCTGAAGAGGTATTTGACGATTGGTCAAACATAGTTCTCATATGCTTCCTCTTGAATATCATTGAAATTGAAGTCATTTTCGTATAATTCTGATTTTTTTAATTCTTTGTAAAGTATAGTCTTAGCTGCTCTGGATCAGAATTAATGATCTATTCTTTATATAGAACGAAGATCAATTTTAATCAGATCATAAAATAATTCTTCAATTTCAGTATTGGATATCACTGACAAATCTCAGCACAAGCTGATTTGTATGCTCAATTAATTCCAAGCAATAATCTCTTGATGAGATCACACTCATTTGAAACAACTATGAGTTGAGGAGTGCATTGAAAAATTCAAAATTTCAAGAAGTTGAACTCTTGTATATCAAATTCTGACACAGACAATATTGTTTTTCATGTTATATTGCTGAGAACACATTCAATGGACCAGAAGCTGATGCTTGTGTCCACCTGATCGGTCGCCCAGCAGCAATAAGTACCCCCTGATTGCGACCCAAACAACTACGTGAAGTCTAGCTACGAGCTACACAAACTACAATCAGAGGTACATCGTCATCGATAAACCGACAGGATCAGCAAACAAAAACAATATTGCTCTTCTTATTTTGGAAACTTAATAAATTTTTCATTCAACAAATATATGATATGTATATATTTGATACATATTTGTTAATAACTGGAAAATGATGTATATTTGATACATATTTGTTAATAACTGGAAAAAATTATGTACATTTGTAAATAGATCAATATGAGTTTGATATTTGTTTTATTGTTGTAGTTATTTACAGAAGGAAACGTTCTTTGATCAGCAATTATCATTGAATAGGGAATTTGAATTTTTATCCCAATTCAACAAAAAATTCTGGCGTCCATTCCAATTCACAATTTCTTGAAACTTTGCTTGAAACATAAATAAATTTGAAACTAGCAAGGCGTTCCAAAGAACTCCACACCGCTCTTCACTGAATAGTCTGGGCATTCTATTACAACAATTAACTTGTTCAACATTACATTGGCGCCATTATATATTTATACATATATATATATATATATATATATATATATATATATATATATATATATATGGGAAAGAGAGTGTTTCCATTAAATGATTTCAACCAAACTAGGTTTACAAAACCAACGACACGTGGTTCGCTATACAAAACCTTTTTCAAGTGGAGAATATGAACAGGATGTTCATAAAATCAGATGTGGAATCATCTGCGACTGAAAGATAAACTTTAATTAGTATGTTCCATCGTTCAAGATTTTTTTTTTCTTTTGAGTTATGGTCTTTTCAGAATATCTATCAAATGTAGTTCAATGTCCAGCGTGGCTTTAGCCGGGGAAGTAGTTGTTTTCTGTTAGACATTCCCAAAAAATAACTTTTTTGGTTAATAGTATAGTATAGTAGTAACTATAATCTAAAAAAAAAATAAGTTTTCAACTATAAAACATTTCTGAGACTTTGGAAATATTTTTTTCCAGTACGCTTACCTCATTTCATCGGTTACACAGAAAGCGGAAATCACTACGATGCAAATTATTCTGTGTTTTTTCTCAATTATGGAAATTATGAATCCAAATTATATCTATTTCATTGGTTACAAAAATGACGTATACTATCATAGTTTATAGACTTTACGCAGCCAAAATAAAAATAATGAGAACTTGGTATTCAAACTTTATATATTTATTTCAAGCCAAATTGTATAAACGTATAGTTGAACACGGATTGAAATCGATAAAATAATTACATGAAACATTTGAATATAAACATGATAAAATGGAATAATATTTATTCTAGATGACGTCAACTTGGACTTCTTTGAGTAAGGATTTTTTTGTCATTAATCTTCAATCACAAAGAGTAAATACAACTTTTATAGAATGTGCAAAAGTCTTTGCTTTGTTGTAGTCATTATCGTCTATCCTGGTTCTAAAATATTTCACTAAAATATCCCAAGAAACGGCGATACTATTGAAGAAATTCATGTATGACTTTTAATAAATATTTTGAGTTTTTAACCCGAATGAGAGCATTGTCAAGAGCTGCTCGCTTTGGAGAATTTACGGAACTTTGTCTTTCGTGGGCAGTAATCGATTTCTGTTTAGTTTCCAAGGAAACTTCACCATCGAAGAATGTAAAAGCACTAGGCTCTTCAGACAGACTGATTCATCTTTTCATGTGCCAACAAGTCCTTCAAAAGCTGTGAATCATTCTTTGGCGCAGATCATACGCAAGGAGCTTGAAACCAGTACTTTGCGTAATTAGGAACAGTAAAAATATAAACATCTGCAATGACTTTTAGTTCTCTCATTGTCTATTTTAGCAGTTCTCCAAATAAATACATCTTCAAAGCATAGATTGCCTTGGCCATCCATCTTGTGACAGTTCCTTTTCAGGTGTTCCTTCCAAGGACGTACGTATAGAGATTAGATACAACACACAAAATCTCTAAATACAGCGTCAAAAATGACTTCTGGGACATTTCCGATCTGCGGGGCGGGCGAGTGGCAGGGCATCGCGACGGTCCTCGTAGTAGAGTATTTGTGTCAAAACCCTGGCCAACAAAATGTGTTTTGAAAATAAACCCATTGGTGTTGACTTTTGACTCACTTTGTAATGGTAAATACTCCTAATATATATATGAAAGGGTAGTCTTTGCTGACTAGTTAGGATATAAACCAGTAAATAGTGGGGAATACAGCAATGCCAATAAGAAAACTCTTGTAAGTTTGTCCAAGCTTTCGGAATTGGTTTATTCCATCATCAGGGAAAATTTAGGTGAGAATGGATGACACGATGTTCATTATAAAATATTTTTTTGTCTTTTGACATTATGGTAATAAATATAAAACAGAGAAATGAACTAATGTTCAATTACCACACTTATATGTTAAAAATTATAAATAACACATGTTAAAATCCCTTCATCCTTGTGGTTGGAATCAAAACTGACAGGTTCTTTCAACTTAGTAAGCTGTGGTGAACAACATTTCTGAATCTTGTCAACTAATTGTGTTTCACTGTCATCTTTCATCTCAACTCTCGAAAATTAGTAAACTTCCTGGAATAAGTTTAGTAGAAATGTAAAATCAAAATAATAGGTTCACAAGAAGTGAACAGGTTGATATGTTATTTATTTACGGAGAATGTCTTGAAAACATTGTCGCCGCTTGTCAGTTATACGCTGAACGATACCCACACAGAAGACACCCACAAAGAACCTTTTTCAAAAATGTGGAGAGAAGATTCCCAAAAGAACCCAACAATGGAGTAGATGATCGTAAGTAAGGAGGCAGAAATGAATGTTTTGCTTATGTTTATTTTGATCCAACCGCTTCGACGCGGGAATTGGAATACCAATGCAATGTCAGTCGAGAATACACTAGAAGAATTTAAAAAAAAACACCATTATCGTGCTTATAAGTATAACCTACACAATTAGTTAACAAGATTCAGAAATGTTGTTTTCCACAGCTTACTAAGTTGAAAAATTATTCGAACTGCCAGAAAACTCATGAACTAGTTGTAGATTTTTGAATTCATACAATTTGTTACTGCACTGAAATACAAAAATATGTAATTTTTTTCCTTAATGAATGATCTAGAGAGACAGGTAGGTGGCCCATAGGGGTTTTATTTGAAAAAAATTAATTTTTGATCAAAATATAATGTGACTGAATTGATTAACCAGTAAGTGACACAAAAAAAAATTTTTCAGAAAAAAATTAGTTTTTCTGTTATTTGCGACTCATATTCGACCAAATCTCATTTATCCACTTGTTTTGACCTGTTGAACTTGAATATGTAAAAATATACAGAGTGTTCCTTTTGAAAAAACAAAGTTACTGGCATTTCCAGAAAAACCGAAAGTCCGCCATATTGGATTGTAATGTGATCGAATTCGAAAAAGTTGCTTATATAACTGTACCGAATTCCAGAAAATCCGTTTATATATATTTATGAACAGTGGGGAATAACGGGGATCTTCAGTCAGCACAAGTTTTGAACTATGAAATTAATACGTTGAACCGAGCTCTCGTTTCAATTTTGAAACTTCTTCAGGGTCCTAAAATGGATTAAAACTGATGATTCTCAAAGAATATAATAAAAAAATCAACACACCCACTACATATTTTATATTTTTCTGACCATTAATCATAGGTTGTCATTTCAAACCATTCAATGTCACTCGAAACGTCAAAGATATAACACCATTCCGACAATATTTACATATTTAACGTTTTTTTTTCAATTAATGTTCATTAATCAACCACTCAGATTACTGTAAGTACTTTCTTCATTTTAGGTATTTTTTTCTCAATAATGTAATTTACATATTTTAGGACCCTAAAGAAGTTTCAAAATTGAAAGGAAAGCTTGGTCCAACGTATTGAAGAGTTTTTCATAGTTCAAAACTTGTGCTGACTGAAGATCCCCATTATTCCCCACTGTTCATACCAATTTTCAGTCGTTATTTCTATATTTATCCATCTACCATAGGGTTTTATGAAGACATTCGAATCACGTACGGTCTCGAAGTCTCTCAAAAAATGAAGGAATGGTGCAACATCAACAAGAAACTGGATATTTACAGAAATAGAAGAATATTCTTACTAGAATGTAGACGTAATGGTGTTATACCTCCACACATTGTGAATAATATCAAAGATTTGAACATCCTAATTGACACAAATAATGGTGAGAGTTTACACGAAATTCATACATTCAATGAAAAATTAACCAAGAAAATGTTAAATTTAGAAATCAAAATAACACATAATGACCTGAAATCATCAGAAATATACTTTTCGAAACTTTCTAACCTCCTCATAACAAAACTACCTAATGATATCTGGATATATTATACAGAAAGACGAACGATTCAATGAAATATTCAAAGATATCAAAATTAAAAATATCAACAAGATGAATAGATTAAAATTTTCTTTCCAGAATGATATCAAAACAAAACGCACTTGGCTCAAGAATTTGACTGATATAATCATACCAAATGATATTGAACAGTTTCTTGCTTTGGGATTCAAATTCAGTTCACCTCCTACTACAAGAGACGTATCGATTTCGAAACTTTTGTCTGATATCGAATCACTAATAAGTGGATTCAATAATGAGAAAAAATATATTTTCAGAGCAAAAATAACAAATATGGTTACTAACTTTTTTCAAAAACCTCAAAAAAATTGAAACAACACTCAATTCTCTTTATAAAAAACCAAATAATTTTTCAAAAACCATCCTAATCTTGATTTGTTGAAAATATAAACAGGATGTTCATAAAATCAATTGAGAATGTTTCCCTTTTCAACATCCTAATCTTATTTTAACAAAATCAGATAAAGGTAATGTAACAGTCATTTCAGAAAAAACTGAATATATAAAAAAATCTCATGATATCCTTGATGACGAAAACTCTTACACCAAATTGAATAGAGATCCTACCTCAACCATTGAACAAAAAGCAAATAAATTTATTTCAGAATTAAAAAAATAAAAAATGATCACTGAAGAAGAAGCAAAAAAATGTATGATATACAGTTCTGTATCACCAAAATACTATGGTTTACCCAAAATTCATAAACCAATCATGAAACTCAGACCTATCATTTCATCTATTGATGCACCCAATAGCAAAATATCTCAATTATTCACAGACAGCCTTACAGATGCATATGACTTCGAAAATGAGTTTTATGTTGAAGATTCTTTCGAGTTTTCTAAATTCATCAACGAAAAACAACTTCCACAAAGCTATGTCTTGATAAGCCTAGATGTTGTTTCCTTATTCAGTAACAGACCGATAGAATCAGTGTTGAAAAGTATAACTAAAAGATGGAGTAAAATAGAAGAATACTGTAATATTTCACAAACAAAATTTTTTGAAATCATTCAATTCATATTCAAATCTAGTTTCTTTTCGTTAGAAGGAAATTTCTACAAACAAATTCTTGGAACACCTATGGGAGCTACCATCTCACCAATCATTGCTTCGTATGTAATGGATGACCTTTTCGAAGTAAAATTACCACAATTGACGTTGGAAGTTTCTTTTTTTTTTTAATTGTAGATGATTTTATTTGTGCAGTACCAATGGATAAACGCGATGAAATTTTGAGCAAAGTAAATAACTACAATAAAAATTTACAATTCACAATTGAAATAAAAAAAAAAAGTATTCCGTTTTTAGAATAATTCGTAGAGAAAACAATTCACTAATCACAGATTGGTATATAAAACCAACAAACTCTGAAAGATTCATAAACTATCATTCCTTCCACTCAAAAAGAATGAAAATAAATTTGATTCTTTGTATGAAAAAAAGAATCGAGATGTTGGTTCATCCTTCATTAAAAAACAAAAAATTTAAAATTCTCAGAAATATTTTACTAGATAATTCTTACCCCAGAAAACTTCACAGAATTCTTTTCAATACCAACTCTGATAGACAAATTAATAATGATGACACAAATAATCAAAATTCAGAAAATAACAATGAAAGGATAATTTATTTTTCAATTCCTAATATAGGAATTCTATCATCAAATATAATTAAATTATTCAAGAATGAAAGTAACATAAAAATTTAACAAAAAAATATCAAGACTATTGGAAACTTAAATAGGAAGTTGAAAGATCCCACACCAGATTTGAAGAAATCAAATGTTGTCTACAGCATACCATGTAACAACTGTGATTTGAACTATATTGGTACAAGTTCAAGAACTTTGAATAATCGTATTATCTCTTACAGAAGTGATATAAGACTCAACAAGAAATCATGTGCATTAGCTCAACATGCTATTGAAACAGACCATAAAATATCATTCGAGCAAGCACAAGTTTTACATTCAGAAAAAAAATTCTCAAAAAGATTATTTCTTGAAATGATTAAAATTATTGAATCCAATCAAAATATGAACAAAAAACAGATATCGAAAATCTTAGCAAAATCTACAGTTATCTTTCACAAATGGATTAAAACTGATGATTCTCAAAGAATATATTAAAAAAATTAACACACCCACTACATATTTTATATTTTTCTGACGATTAATGATAGCTTGTCATTTCAAATTCTTCAATGTCACTCGAAACGTCAAAGATATAACACCATTCCGACAAATATTTACATATTTTATGTTTTTTTTTTTTAAGTTAATGTTCATTAATCAACCACTTAGATTACTGTAAGCACTTCCTTCATTTTAAGTATTTTTTTCTCAATAATGTGATTTACATATTTTAGGACCCTGAAGAAGTTTCAAAATTGAAACGGAAGCTCGGTCCAACGTATTAAAGAGTTTTTCATAGTTCAAAACTTGTGCTGACTGAATCCCCGTTATCCCCAACTGTTCATACCAATTTTCAGTCGTTATTTCTAAATTTATTCATATATATTTATATATATATATATATATATATAATATATGTATATAATATATATATATATATATATTTATATATATATATATATATATATATATAATATATATATACATACATAAAACACTTCAGACCAAACATTCACTCACAAAACCATCTATATGTAGTTTACTTTATTTCCAAAGTGTATGCACAACAAATGTTCACCATAAATAAAATAACAAACAAATGAACTATATAAGGACACATTTCGTCATCCACACTTTACATATGATATATATATATATATATATATATATATATATATATATATATATATATATATATCATTATTATATTATCTCTCAATTTGTGTATAATAATAAAAAGGTGAAAGCAAAAGACATCGTATTCATACGAGTCTCTCACTATGCCTGGTATGAATACGACGGCTTTTGTTCTCACCTTTTTATTCTCATCGTTACACACAAATTAGGAGATAAAATGATAATAACATATATGTGTAGATGACAAAATTTGTCCTTTGTCCATTTGTTTGTTATTTTATTTATGGTGACCATTTGTTAAACTCTTTGTTCTCGTGTTGATGATGGAAGTATAAACTTCCGAAATGAATACACTCTGGAAATAATGTAAACGACATAGATATTGTTTTCGTAGAGATTGACTTGGAGTTCCCCCCCAAATTTGGATACTCAAAAGTTTCTCGGGAATAAAAAGCAAATCAATTTTCTCAACTTATTCAATAACCTACAAATTAGGAGACACAGTGGAGTATATGAGGCAAAAAGCTGGTCAAAAGTGTAAAAGTAAAAAATTGCTCAACAAAATTGCATGTTATAATTACTAACTAACTGGTGCATGGATCAAATCATTTCCAGGAGCATAAGTAACATCCAGGGGCGCCTAGCCTCAGTTGAAGAACAGGTTTCTTTGTGAGTGGACGTGCTATTTGATTACGTTTCAGCACTATATTTTTACTGGTTTTTCAACTTCTGAAGATGAAAAAGGGATTGAGTAGACTAGCTTTGTACGAATTAGTTGAGGAGTCTGCTGAGAAATTATATGATGGAAAGCTCTCTGAAGAAGACGACGGAGATCAGAGTTCAGGAAAATCAGATTGAAAAAGGTAATTTTCCGAAGTCACTCAAAATCTAAGACCCCAATAGTGACTAAACTGAATGTATAATATATATATATATATATATATATATATATATATATATATATATATATATATATATATATATATATATATATATATATATATATATATATATATATATATCCTCTAACCAAAGAAGATGGAACACTAGCAACGACTGCCCAGGAAAAAGCCAATATCTTTGCGCACCTATTTGCTGGAAATTCCACTCTGGATTCATCGGGAAAACAACTCCCGAACATTACACCTATTGACAGTCACATGCCCGAGATCACCTTTCGCCAACGTACTATCAGAAAGATTTTGCTGGGTCTCAACACCAACAAAGCCTGTGGATCTGACGGAATCCCGCCGATTGTTCTCAAGAAATGTGCCCTCGAACTAACACCTGTTCTTTGCAAGTTGTTCAACCACTCTTACAATTTGGGGTATTTCCGTCCAATTGGAAAATTGCAAGAGTACAGCCAGTCCCTAAAAGGCAAAAGGCCCTACCTAGCAACTACAGACCTATCGCTCTGCTATCTATTATTTCAAAGGTCATGGAAAAGCCATCAACATCGAGCTCATGAAATATCTGGAAGACTCAGGAATTGTCAACGATAGGCAATATGGCTTCCGCCATCAGAGATCAACTGGTGACCTGCTCGCTTACGTCTCACATATATGGCAGCTATCTATTGAAAAGTATGGAGAAACTTTAGCTGTGGCATTAGATATCTCCAAGGCGTTCGATCGAGTTTGGCACCAGGGACTCCTCGCCAAGCTTCCGTCTTATGGCTTGCCCCCTCAGCTGTGTTCTCTGCTTGCTAGTTTTCTCTCAAACAGGTCTCTCCATGTAGTGGTCGATGGAGTTTCTTCTGACACTCTACTCATAAATGCTGGTGTTCCGCAGGATCTATTCTCGCACCAACACTATTTCTACTTCACATCAACGACCTGTTGAAAGCAACTTCATGTCCAGTACACAGCTTTGCCGATGATAGTACCCTCCATACCGCTTTCTCTTCAGGGCCCCTATATCAGCCCGTGAAACCAGAAATGAACGAGGAAGAAATGTTAATCATATAAATATGGACTTAGCAACAATTCTCGAGTGGGGATCTAATAACTTGGTAGAATTCAATGCAAACAAAACACAAGCTTGTCTTTTCTCTAGAAAGCCGATCTCACTGTGCCTAACATAACTTTGTCAGGAGTAACCATATCACTGAAGTCATCCATATCGATGCTTGGTATTACTATCAGCAATAACCTTTCCTGGGAAAATCACGTGAGGTCCATTGCCAAAAGTGCATCCCAAAAACTTGGTTTTTTGTTTCGTGCCATGAGCTATTTCACCCCCACTCAGCTGCTTATGATCTACAAGGCACAGATCCGACCTGTCCTGGAATACTGTTCCCATATTTGGAGCGCGGCACCTAAACATATCCTGAAGCTATTGGATTCTGTCCAAAAAAGGGCAATTCGTCTCGTCGGTGATGCCTCGCTTACAAACTCGCTCACTTGCCTGGAACACCGTAGAAAAGTTGGCGATTTGTCTCTATTTTATAGATATTTTCATGGGCGATGCTCTTCTGGAATATCAACAATCGTTCCTGCTTTGGCAGTCTCTTCGAGATTAACCCGTCAAGTTCAGTCATCACACCCCTTCGTGGTCACTTTGGAGACCTGCAGAACATCACTTTCCAAAGACTCGTTCATCCAACGAACAGCGAGGCTTTGGAACTCATTGCCTAGGGAGGTGTTCCCCGAGGCATACAACCTCCAGAAATTTAAGAAGAACACCAACTCAAACCTTATTTCCCTTGGTTCCCACGATGTTCTCTGAACTTAACAGGATATCCCTTTTCGTGGGAACCAGAACATGAAAAAAAAAAATGATATGATATGATATGATATGATATGATAAAATACGATACGATACGATACGATAGGATATATGATATATGATATATGATATATGATATATGATATATGATATATGATATATGATATATGATATATGATATATGATATATGATATATGATATATGATATATGATATATGATATATGATATATGATATATGATATATGATATATGATATATGATATATGATATATGATATATGATATATGATATATGATATATGATATATGATATATGATATATGATATATGATATATGATATATGATATATGATATATATTATGATATAGATATATGATATGATATATGATATACATATAAAGATATATGATATATGATATATGATAAGATATATGATATATGATAAGGGTATATGAAAACATGATATAATGAATAATATATGATATATGAATGATATATGATATATGAAAATATGATACATGAATATGATATATGATAATGATATATGATATATATATGATATATGATATATGATATATGATATATGATAATGATATAGATATATGATAAAGATATATGATATATGATATAATGAATGATATAAAGATAATGATATGATGAGATATATGATATAGAACATACATATGATATAGAAAGATAATATATGAATGATATATGATATACAATATGATATATATACATTATATGATATGATATATGATATAGACACATAAAATGATATATGATATATGAAAAGATTATGAAAATGAATATATAAAGATATATGATATATGATATAGATAATGATATATGATATATGATATATGATATAGATATATGATATATGATATATGATATATGATATATGATATAAAAAGAAAGTTTTGATATATGATATATGATATATGATAAGATTATGGATATAAGAATATGGGTATATGATATATGAATGTATGATATATGGGTATAAGGAGGATGGATATATGGAAAGGAATATGGAGGACAGGAAAAGGAGACAGTATGGGCATAAGGAAAAGGGAAAAGGGGGAAGGATAAGGAGGAGGAGGAAAAAGGGGGAAAAAGGGTAAGGAAGGAAGGAGAAGGAGGAGGAGAAGGAGGGGAAAGGAGAAAGGGAAGATATAAGGAAGGAAAGGAGGGATATAAGGAGGGAGGAGGAAAGGAGGAGGAGAGGAGAAAGGATAAGGAGGATATATAAGGAAAGGAGTGGAAAGGAGGTGAAAAAGGAGAAAAGGGGGAGGAGAAAGGGAAGGAAGGAGGAGGGGAAAGGAGGAGGTATAGGAAAGGAAGGAGGAGGAGAAGAAGGAAAGGAAAGGAGGAAAGGAGAAGGAGGTGAAAGGGGATAAAGGAAAAGGAAGGAAGGATGGATGGATGGATGGATGGATGGATGGAGGATGGATGGATGGATGGAGGATGGATGGATGGATGGTGGATGGAAGGGGTGGATGGAAGGAGGATGGATGGAAGGGGTGGATGGTGGATGGATGGATGGAGGGGGTGGATGGATGGATGGATGGTGGATGGATGGATGGATGGATGGATGGATGGATGGAAGGATGGATGGATGGATGGATGGATGGATGGATGGATGGATGGAGGGGTGGGGTGGATGGATGGAGGAGGATGGATGGATGGTGGATGGGGATGGATGGATGGAGGGGTGGATGGATGGATGGTGGATGGAGGATGGAGGGGATGGATGGATGGATGGATGGAGGGGGGATGGATGGAGGGGGGATGGAAGGAGGGGTGGAGGATGGAGGGGGTGGATGGATGGATGGATGGATGTGGATGGATGGATGGATGGATGGATGGATGGATGGATGGATGGATGGATGGATGGATGGATGGATGGATGGATGGATGGATGGATGGATGGATGGATGGATGGAGTGATGGAGGAAAATGGATGGATGGAGATGGATGGATGGATGGATGGATGGATGGATGGATGGATGGATGGATGGATGGATGGATGGATGGATGGATGGATGGATGGATGGATGGATGGATGGATGGATGGATGGATGGATGGATGGATGGATGGATGGATGGATGGATGGATGGATGGATGGATGGATGGATGGATGGATGGATGGATGGATGGATGGATGGATGGATGGATGGATGGATGGATGGATGGATGGATGGATGGATGGATGGATGGATGGATGGATGGATGGATGGATGGATGGATGGATGGATGGATGGATGGATGGATGGATGGATGGATGGATGGATGGATGGATGGAAGGAGGATGGAAGGAGGGATGGATGGATGGATGGATGGAAGGATGGATGGTGGATGGATGGATGGAGGATGGATGGATGGATGGATGGATGGATGTGGATGGATGGATGGATGGATGGATGGTGGATGGATGGATGGATGGATGGATGTGGATGGAGGTGGATGGATGGATGGATGGATGGATGGAGTGGATGGATGGATATGGATGGATGGATGGATGGATGGATGGATGGATGGATGGATGGATGGATATGGATGGATGGATGGATGGATGGAAGGATGGATGGATGGATGGATGGATGGATGGATGGATAAAAAGATGGATAAAAAGGATGGATGGATGGAGTGGATGGATGGATGGATGGATGTGGATAGTGGATGGATGGATGTGGATGGATGGATGGATGGATGGATGGATGGATGGATGGATGGATGGATGGATGTGGATGGATGGATGGATGGATGGATGGATAAGGTGGATGTGGATGGAGGTGGATGTGGATGGATGGTGGATGGATGGATAGTGGATGGATGGATGGATGGATGGATGGATGGATAGTGGATGGATGGATGGATGGATAGATGGATGGATGGATGGATGGATGGATGGATGGATGGATAGGATGGATGATGGATGGATGATGGAGTGGATGGAGGAAGGATGGATAGTGGATGTGGATGGATGGATGGATGGATGTGGATAGTGGATAGGTGGATGGATGGATGGATAGGTGGATGGATGGAAGGTGGATGGATGGATAGATGGATAAGGATGTGGAGTGGATGGATGGATGATGGATGGATAGTGGATGGATGGATGGATGGATGTGGATGGATGGATAGTGGAGGTGGAGGTGGATGGATGGATGGATGGATGGATGGATAGTAGGATGATGGATATGGATGGATGGATGGACGTGGAGTGGACGACGGAGGGACGTGGACGCGATGAGGGCGTGGACGGATGGAGGACGCGACGCGACGCGACGCGACGCGACGCGACGCGACGCGACGACGCGACGCGACGGACGCGACGCGACGACGCGACGTCGACGCGACGCGACGGACGCGACAGCGACGCGACGCGACGCGACGGACGCGACGCGACGCGACGCGAGCGACGCGACGCGACGCGACGCGACGCGACGCGAGCGACGCGACGCGACGCGACGCGACGCGACGCGACGCGACGCGACGCGACGCGACGCGACGCGACGCGACGACGCGACGCGACGCGACGCGACGCGACGCGACGCGACGAGACGAGACGAGACGAGACGAGACGCAGACGCGACGCGAAGACGCGACGCGACGCGACGCGACGCGACGCGACGCGACGCGACGCGACGCGAGACGCGACGCGACGCGACGCGACGCGACGCGACGCGACGCGACGCGACGCGACGCGACGCGACGCGACGCGACGCGACGCGACGCGACGCGACGCGACGCGACGCGACGCGACGCGACGCGACGCGACGCGACGACGACGCGACGCGACGCGACGAGACGCGACGCGACGCGACGCAGACGCGACGCGACGCGACGCGACGCGACCCGACGCGACGCGACGCGACGCGACGCGACGCGACGCGACGCGACGCGACGCGACGCGACGCGACGCGACGCGACGCGACGCGATGCGACGCGACGCGCATGGACGCGACGCGACGCGACGCGACGCGACGCGCGATGCGACGCGAGCGACGCGATGCGACGCGACGCGACGCGACGCGATGCGATGCGAGACGACGCGACGCGACGCGAGCGATGCGACGCGACGCGAGCGACGCGACGCAGACGCGACGCGATGCGACGCGATTACGACGACGCGACGCGACGCGATCGATGCGACGCGACGCGACGCGATGCGACGCGTGACGCGAGCGACGCGACGCGACGCGATGCGACGCGATGCGATGCGATCGCGACGCGATGCGACGCGACGGACGCGACGCGACGCGATGCGAGCGACGCGACGCGACGCGACGCGACGCGATGCGATGCGAGCGATGCGACGCGATGCGATGCGACGCGACGCGAGCGAGCGAGCGATGCGATCGATGCGAGCGATGCGATGACGCGATGCGACGCGATGCGACGCGATGCGAGCGATGCGAGCGAGCGATGCGATGCGAGCGACGCGACGCGAGCGAGCGATCGATGCAGCGACGCGATGCGATGCGAGCGATGCGATGCGAGCGATGCGATGCGATGCGATGCGATGCGACGCGACGCGATGCGATGCGATGCGATGCGATCGCGACGCGACGCGATGCGATGCGAGCGAGCGATGCGAGCGATGCGACGCGACGCGACGCGATGCGATGCGATGCGATCGCGAGCGATGCGAGCGATGCGACGCGATGCGCGAGCGACGCGATGCGAGCGATGCGATGCGATGCGACGCGATGCGATGCGATGCGGATGGATCGCGATGCGATGCGATGCGATGCGACGCGACGCGAGCGATGATGACGATGCGAGCGATGCGATGCGATGCGATGCGATGCGATGCGATGCGATGCGATGCGATGCGATGCGACGCGATGCGATGCGACGCGAGCGATCGCGAGCGATGCGACGATGCGATGCGATGAGCGACGCGATGCGATGCGAGCGATGCGATGCGATGCGATGCGATGCGATGCGATGCGATGATGATTCAAGATGCGATGAAGGATGCGATGCGATGCGATGCGATGATGCGATGCGATGCGATGCGATGCGATGATGAGCGATCGATGCGATGCGATGCGATGATCGATGCGAGATGCGATGCGATGCGATGCGATGCGACGATGCGAGCGATGCGATGCGATGCGATGAGCGATGCGACGCGATGCGATGCGATGCGATGATGCGATGCGATGCGATGCGATGATGCGCGATGCGATAGGATGCGATGCGACGATGATGCGATGCGATGCGATGCGATCGACGATGATTGCGATGCGATGCGATGTGATGCTGATGTTAGCGCGATGCGATGCGATGCGATGCGATGCGATGCGATGCGATGCGATGATGCGATGCGATATGGATGCGATGATGCGATGCGATGCGATGCGATGCGATGATGCGATGCGATGCGATGCGATGATGCGATGCGATGATGCGATGCGAGATGCATGATGCGATGATGCGATGCGATGCGATGATGCGATGGGTGCGATGCGATGCGATGATTTGCGATGATGCGATATGGATGATGCGATGCGATGCGATGCGATGCGATGCGATGCGATGCGATGCGATGCGATGCGATGCGATGCGATGCGATGCGATGCGATGCGATACGATACGATACGAAACGATACGATACGATACGATACGATACGATAGGATATGATATGATATGAATCTCAAGGTCAAACACACACACACACCCATACAGGTATCAGCTACACCATGGCAACCCAAGCATATTCCGAACTTGTGGCACATTTGATAATATACTAGGTGAAGGTAGTGCTCTTTCTAAGAAATATTTGGCTATTTTTATTTTTGAAGTAAACTCCGTTCAACAAGATATATTGATGTTCCACACTACGGCTACCTGAGCCACAATGTTGTGTGTACAAGTAATGTGTAAAGAGTTGTCGTAGTGCAAAATTAGTAGCCATAGTGTTGCAAGTTCGTGAGGTGTGTGACAGCGGTGTTGCCACATTTCATTTACTTTTTACCACGCCCACTTACTTACGTTCACACGACTCTGTGGCTACTACAAGTTTATTATGCTTCTGCGCAGTAAGCGGTCATATCGTAAGTCGGAAAATAAGCGAAAATTACTTCTCATCGATACCAAAGTTCATTATTGCGGCTGAATATCAGAATGGATGTTGACAATTCAATTATGAATAATCAGAGTTGAATGTCAAAGGATGAAACATGAAGTTTAATGTTGAAAGTTTAATATGGATAATTGTTGCGAGTTGAATATGGAAAATTGTTGAAAATTGAATATTGAAAGTCATCTGTCAAAAATTGAAGGTTGTAGGTGTAATTTGAAAGTTGATGTTGGAAATTAAATGATGAAATTCGAATGTTAAAAATATAATCTTGTTGGGAATTGAGTTGAATGTTCAGAATGTTGAAATTTTGAGTTGAATAATGAAAGTATGAAAAAATAAATTTTATAAAAGAGTCGATTGAAAAATTTCGTGGAATCAAACTGATGAATGAGCCCTGATTCCAAACTGATTTTAAATTTTACATGAAAATCGGGGTAAAAAATAAAAACTGTCGTTTGAAATAGCAGTTTGAGGAAGTTTTCGAAAAAAAAAAACATCTACTTACCTACTTACCTACTTATATTGGGATTAAAATTCGAATTATTGAATGAAAGCGAATTTCATGGAAAACTGCTAGGTGGAATGTCAAATGAAAGCTTATGTGATGCAGAACCCATTCAAATAAATGAAAATTTTGAAATAAAAAAACTACATAAACTGCAAATATAGTTGTAACAAGTGTAATCATAAATAAATACTTTTTTATTGTAATGTATCGAATTACTCCTTAAATTCGATTTTTAGGGATAATGTAGCTCTACTAACTTAGAAGTCTAAAATCGTTAACACTGAGTGTTGAATGTTATGAGTTGAAATTCAAAACTTAAATGTTGAGAAACGAAGATTCTATGGAGACATTTTGAAAATGGTACATTTTGTGAAAAAAATTAAATATACTTTGAAATAAAAAAATCTATGTTAACATCAGGATACTATCAGAGATTGATTGGAAAAAAATACGACACCTTAAGTGTGTGTGAGAGTCTTAAGTTCATTTATAATTATGGTAAGTATGGTGATCCACATATATATTCTTCAAACGGTTTGTTAGATTAATCAATGTTATTGAAAATATCTTTGCTAACGTTCGAACTCTAATAAATTCGTCATCAGGCTCTGTAAACTCATTGTAACAGAGCTCTGTTGATGAATTTATTATAGTTCGAAACGTTGGCGAGAAACCAATGAGTTATCTTCAATAACATTGATCCTAATTCCAACCATGTGGACTTTGGAATTAAAGAGAAACGAAGAGTTCCTTGGAAATGAGGTGTTTAATAAAATGGGTTTTTTCGAGCAAAACTTCAAATTACGAAAAAAACGAATTTTGTGGGATGTCAAATGAAAGCAAGTATAATAAAAGTTAGTAAATTTGCTGTAAATCACCAAATGAATCAACTGAGGCCTCAAATTCCCAGTTCAACTTCGATACATGACCCAACCACATTTATTGGTATAAAGATATACAGTAAACTTCCTCTGAGTGTTGGAGAAGTAACAGCACTCAGTCGATTTAGAAGGAAAACAAGAAATCTACTATAATCTTGAAGAATATTTGGATGGAACACTGATATCACTATTAATTGAGTATACAATTCTTTATTGATTTTTATATTATTCACTCACTACATTAGACTTGCTGAACTTCTTGCAAAATCCATTCATCATATCTGAGTGATACAATTTCATATTTTGAATCATATTTTTATCATTTTTATTAAATTGATGTACCCCATTATCATTTCAGAATAAGTTTCTTGTAGAACTGCATGACAATTCATAATACTTGATTTGTATCTGCAATCGCCTTCAGGTCAATACTGTATTCTGTATGCACCTGAAGACGATTACAGATACAAGCATTCGAAACGTCGTGAAAACCTTTTAAATACATTGAAACGATGGACGTCCGAAACGATAGTCATCAAGTTACCACATCGTCTACAACCTTCAAACAATTCATAATACGCTCGACGTATTTTAGAAATGTCAATTGAAAAAAAAAAGTTGTTTTGTTTCATCACGAAAATTTTCAGGGCATTCCTGAAGTACCTATGGAATGATTCCATTATAACATTTTTTATCTCTGGTTGATTTTCGGAAATAAATGATTTGTTACACTCCAGTATCCATTATTGAGTTTTTTCAATTTCGATGTATCCATTAAATCCGAAGATATCGAAAAACGTGCGTAAAAAACATAACCAGAATTTCAGAGATGCTTCACTTCGAAATGGTTCAAAATAGTTTTACTAGAACCTTTTTGAATCTAATTGGAGACATAGCACCGTAGGCGACTATATAAATCTGTGAAATGTAAATTGTTCGAAAAAATTGTTCATGATATATGGTGCACACTGCATTACGACAATTTTTTCCTTACCCTACAGGTGCATAGGAGAATCCGCGGAAAATTATCTCATTGTCATCTGCTCCGACATTATGGGAACTGGCAACGAGAAATTTGTTATAACCACCAGAAAAAAAGCAATAAGAATTCATTGCTGAATAAAATGCCCGAAAATTATTTACGATTAACGGAGGTGACAACTCCAAAAATGAATCCTTAAATGAATGCGACGCTAGCGCGAGTGATATACGGTTGAACTAAAAACTTTTTGAAGGGGTAGGAATGGAACCTAGTGACCTCCGAACAAATTTTCGATGTTATTATCCCTGAACGCTCTATAACCTATACGTTGTCACCTCCGAAATCGGAGTTGTTTCCGTTTTTGAGGTGAGCACTAAGCAAGGATTTTTGCAAATTCAACTCCTAAGGTCGTGAAAAAAGGAATGAAAGTTTGTACGGAAATCTGTCAATTTTGAATAATTATATCTGACAAACTGTCAATGTTCGAAGCTAAATGGAATCACATAAAGAAAACCAGGAACAAAACAAATTCTCGCAGGCACCAGCTAGTATATTCACAAGCGAACGAAAGGGGCTGCAGACTGGAACGGCAGTTTCCAAGAACAGGAGAGTGATCCAAGACACTGAACATATGCATTTCAAGAAACCACAGGTACATTAGAACCATAAAAGTTACAAAACTCGGTGCATTTTAAAAATAAACCTTTTAAGAACTCCTCCGAGGAAAATCTTTCTTTGATTGGTTTATAGACTAACTATTTCACTGAAATCAACATAACCTACAAAAATGGGTACCATTTTTTTTTATTATCACATTATTGCACTTTTCATGTATATTCTGCTATGAAACACTCATTTGAGTTCATTATCGCAGGATAGGTAACAGTAAGTGTTCCTGAATGAATGAAATTATTATTTTGATGAATTTCTTACTTATTTTCAATAATTGATCAAAACAGTTTGCCATTTTTCTGAAACTGATATCAATGACACTACCAGAGGGCTCCACAGTTGAACTTACTCTTGATATTCCATGGGCATACCAATTGAGTTAGCTGAGGTGAAGAAAGTAAGGTAAAAGAGTTAAATGGGAGAAAGGTAAAATACATGGCCGGATATTTGAAATATTTATATGGGTATTTATTTATGAACATATTAAATTAAATTGAAAGGGCAACTAGCTAAAGGTTTTGAAAATAGTCAAAAAATATGATGTCTGTGTGATGTCTGATTGTGAAAATAATAAAATAAAACAAACATATATATATATATATATATATATATATATATATATATTATATATATATATATATATATATATATATATATATATATATATATATATATGTGTGTGTGTGTGTGGGAAGTATTTGCTGACTAGTTCGGTAAGTTAGGTACAAAACTAGGGATATTGGGGTGAGCAGCAATGAAAAAGTGAACTCTTTAAGGTTTATTCAAGCTTTCGGAAATGTTTATTTCCATAATCAGGGAGAAACTTTGTTGGCGTTGTTTTTAATGATGTTAAACATATTCATCTAACATAGAGATACAAACGAAATGAATGTAGATAAAAGAATAAGCGAAGTTCAAAGTTACTACCACCACATTAGCGTTGTTTAAAATTATATAAATATGAATGTGTACCCTATGTGGAGTGACAAGTGATAGTCAGTTTCATTTCTAACCTAATATATATAAAGGCTCTATGTGGCGTGACAAGTGAAACTGATAGGTTAGAAATGAAACTGACTATCACTTGTCACTCCACATAGGGTACACATTCAATTTATATAATTTAAACAACGCTAATGTGGTGGTAGTAACTTTGAACTTCGTTTATTCCTTTATCTACATTTTTTCTTTTGTTCTCTATGTAGATGAATATGTTTACATCATTAAAAACAACGCCATTAAAGTTTCTCCTGATTATGGAAATAAACATTTCCGAAAGCTTGGATAAACCTTAAAGAGTCCACTTCTTCATTGCTGCTTACCCCAATATCCCTAGTTTTGTACCTAACTTACCTAACTAGTCAGCAAATACTTCCCACACTTTTATTATTTTCACAATCAGACATCACAACAAAATATTCATTGACTATTTTCAAAACCTTTAGCTAGGCCCTTTGAATTTAATTTAATATGTTCATAAATAAATACCCATATAAATATTTCAAATGTCCGGCCATGTATTTTACATTTCTCCCATTCAACTCTTTTACCTTACTTTCTTTACCTCAGCTAACTCAATTGGTACGCCTATGGAATCTCAGGAGTAAGATCAACTGTAGAGCCCTCTGGTAGTATTCTTGATATCAGTTTCAGAAAAATGGCAAACTGTTTTGATCAATTATTGAAAATAAGTAAGAAATTCATCAAAATAATAATTTCATTTATTCAGGAACACTTACTGTTACCTATCCTGCGATAATAACTCAAATGAGTGTTTCATAGCAGAATATACATGAAAAGTGCAATAATGTGATAATAAAAAAAAATTGTACCCATTTTTGTAGGTTATGTTGATTTCAGTGAAATAGTTAGTCTATATACCAATCAAAGAAAGATTTTCATCGGAGGAGTTCTTGAAAGATTTATTTTTAAAATGCACTGAGTTTTGTAACTTTTATGGTTCTAATGTACCTGTGGTTTCTTGAAATGCAAATGTTCAGTGTCTTGAATCACTCTTCTGTTCTTGGAAACTGCCGTTCCAGTCTGCAGCCCCCTTTGTTCGCTTGTGAATTCGTCCTCGGACTGGTATATGTATGGAATGAGAAGGTAAGATTCGTTATGTATCTGGTTTTTATCAGCTTATGTTCTTTCTGGTATTTTCTTGTGGTGTAGTGGCAAATAACTGTGTTTGTAGCGAAATATGCTTAATTTTCTAAATACAATTTTGTAGAGTTCCTTCTTCCAAAAATATTTTCCAATCTCTACGGCTGATGATTTTTTTCCCTGGATACCACATATATTTTGTTTTTCTTGTCGAATTCTCGGTTTTCACGCATTCCTGTTGCACTTTTCATTATTTTCGTTCATTTGACAGATTTTATCCACTAACAGTTTCTAAATACCTCACATACTATATTCATGATCTATTAAAAATAATTTTTGACGTTTTCTATTTTTCATATTTTCAATATTGATAATTTTGCATCAAGATCTTTCCTGGCATCCATTGGCTATTGTGTTCAGATCTAATTTCATATACAGAACATTTAACTTTAACATTTTGTTGTCTGCTTGTGCTCAAAAATATATAAGTAAATTTTTATT
Source organism: Gonioctena quinquepunctata (assembly GCA_018342105.1). Taxonomy (NCBI): domain Eukaryota; kingdom Metazoa; phylum Arthropoda; class Insecta; order Coleoptera; family Chrysomelidae; genus Gonioctena; species Gonioctena quinquepunctata. Next base: position 28,267 of record JAFIRS010003447.1, read on the forward strand.
TCTATAATTTTTATAAATTATGTCATGTTGAAAACATGTTTATTCAAAACATAGGTATCGACTAATATTATATAAGGTTTCTTGAAACCGGTAAAATCCTCAGAAAAACTGTAAAATAACATAGCCTAAATATGAACATTTGTTATTTATGTGCTTTCTCAGTTTATAATTTTCATTTTAACTCTTTAAACATTTAACACGTACTTCTAAACAAAACAATATATTTATATATAATTCTAGTTCTCATGTAGACTGCAGAGCGAGTTGGTGTCATAGTTTGGTGTGTACGAACACAAGAATAATCCGAACTCATGGCAACTCTGTATAAGGAGTAATTACTCTTGTCGAGGAGTAGAAGAAGTGGGCTGCGTGATACGGTTTTCAATCTTCCATATCTTTGAATTGTGAATGTTGAGCAGTTACCATAGATCAAGAATATGCACGCATATATATATATATATATATATATATATATATATATATATATATATATATATAACGACTGAAAATTGGTATGAACAGTGGGGAATAACAGGGATCTTCAGTCAGCACAAGTGTTGAATTATGAAAAACTCTTTAATACGTTGGACCGAGCTTTCGTTTCAATACTGAAACTTCTTCAGGGTCAGTAATCTGAGTGGTTGATTGATGAACATCAACTTTTGAAAAAAACGTAAAATATATGTGAACATTTGTCAAAGCTATAACACCATTCCGACAAATATTTACATATATATTTTACGTTTTGTTTAAAAGTTAATGTTCATCAAATAACCACTCAGATTACTGACCCTGAAGAATTTTCAAAACTGAAACGAGAGCTCTCTCCAACGTATTGTAGAGTTTTTCATAATTCAACACTTGTGCTGACTGAAGATCCCCGTTATTCCTCACTGCTTATATATACAGTGCGCGTCAAAATTATGGAACAAATTCGATATTTTGCAAGCCATGTACTTTTCACAAAAATCCTGAAATAGGTCGATTTTTATTTTGAAATGCCGATTTTTTTATGTATATTCTAAAGAGGTTATGTCACTGGTTTTGACATGGTTAAATTGGAATAGATGTCTTGTGATACCTCATCTGAAAAGCCTTTCAATACTGCATTTAATGATAATAATTAATTAGATATTTTTTCTACAGGGTGAACAAAAATTAATATTTTATTTCAATAAGAGAATAACTTTATATCCAACAAAATAGAACAATTAAATAAGATGGTCCAAATGCCATCCACCAGTCTCTTGACAATAAGCAAATCTCCGGACACATTCCTCTTGCACATTGCGAATAACTTCCGGAGTAATTCTGTTAATTTCGATCCTAATTCGATTTTTCAACTCTTGTAGATTTTGCGGCCTATCCACATAGACCTTCGATGTCAAATAACCCCACAAGAAAAAATCCAGGGGCATGAGATTTGGAGATCTTGGGGGCCACTCTATCGGTCCGCGTCTACCAATCCACCTCCTAGGAAAACAGTTATTCAACAACTCGCGAACATCACGTGCATAGTGCGGGGGTGCACCATCTTGTTGCAACCAAATACTTTCATTTGGTGAGTTAGGATTGTTGGCGTTTGGAAAAATATCGGCAAGGCTAGGTATGAGTTCATTTCTTAAAAATTCCAAGTAACGCTCCCCTGTGAGATTTCCTTAGAAAGAATACGGGCCAATAATCCTGTCGTTTATTATCCCTGCCCAAACATTGACTTTCTGAGGGTATTGAGTATGCCCGTCCATCATCCAGTGAGGATTATCCCTACTCCAATATCTGCAATTCTGACGATTTACTGAACCATTTAGGCAAAACGTAGCCTCATCGGAAAACAGAATTTGTTTTATAAAACGTGGATTGCGGTTACACAAATCCTGCATTATTTCACAGAACTCCACACGGCGATCGGGATCATCATCATTGTGTTGTTGATGTAGCTGTACTTTGTATGGATGGTACTTTTCTGCTTTTAGAATACGTAATGGGATATGTCAAGGTCTGCTGCAATTCGTCGTGAAGTATTGTGAGGATTATTCTCTACACCCAATAGAACATCAAGTTTCACGTTTTCTTCTATTTTAGGACGTCCAGCATTCGGAATATGTTTGACATGACCAGTTTCTCTAAATTTTTTCTCAATCCTACTGACTGTTGAACGACTGATAGGTCTAGTTGGATACTTCGCATTGAACAAGTCGCATACCTCTTGCTGAGTTCTGGTTCTATCTCCGCATCCAATAAAAATTAAAATTTCTATGCGTTGGGTTTCACTTAAAGTAGCCATAGTTTACTTTTAGAACCTTTTCACTTGGAATTTGTGAAGAATATTTGTTGATATTTCAACTGACATTTATTTGACAATAACTTGCCTATTATGGCATTAATTTGTGATTGTGTTTTGTTTCCATTTTAGACTAGGAAATAGCTAACTATTGATATTTGGAAAGGATCCATTGGTGTAGTAGAGCACTAACTCACTAGTCTGCCAGGGCAGTCTACGGGATTAGAGCCTTGGCTCAAAAAAGTAATATTTTGTATTTTTCAACACGCTTTTATTATCTTTACTTGTAACTGAATAACTCACAATGTAATAAAATCTTGGAAGTAAATATTCACCCACTTCCAATCTTCCGAATAATCTGGAATTTGTCACACATATCAAGGACCGATGACAATACAAGAATTTCATAATCATAATGTCATAATAATAAAAATATATTTTTCCGAACGCCAACAATCCTAACTCACCAAATGAAAGTATTTGGTTGCAACAAGATGGTGCCACCCCGCACTATGTTCGCGAGTTTTTGAATAACTGTTTTCCTAGGAGGTGGATTGGTAGACGCGGACCGATAGAGTGGCCCCTAAGATCTCCAGATCTTACGCCCCTAGATTTTTTCTTGTGGGGTTATTCGAAATTGAAGTTCTATGTAGATAGGCCGCAAAATCTACAAGAGTTGAAAAATCGAATTAGAATCGAAATTAACAGAATTACTCCGGAAGTTATTCGCAATGTGCAAGAGGAATGTTGAATGTGAATGGCATTTCGAACATCTTATTTAACTGTTCTATTTTGTTGGATATAAAGTTATGCTTCTTGACATGTTTTTTGGGTAACCTTCCACAGTCTGAAAATGAAAATATAATCAGGAAAATCTATACAAGTGTAGAAAGGGCAAACTGATTAGTTCACCCCGATAAGTTATTGCGTTCACCAAATTATATTTCCTATGGAAAAATGATTCAATTTGTCAATAACTTGCCGTTTTCTGAATTTGCCTATCAAAAATTTTTTTTAAAAATTCAAAAGATACTTCTCTATATAGTTTTTGCTTGACGTTTCGGGGACTATATCTGCCCCCGTTCTCAAAATCTTCTGAATCTCCTTTAATTGTTTTATAATTTGGATTTTTGCTCGCAGAGTCTTTTTTGCTTTTTCAACTGACGGATGTCAATTGAGATCTGCCAAAAAACATGTCAAGAAACGTTGTTCCTCCACAAAAAACCACATTCATTCAATACTTAAAAGTTATGCTCTTATTGAAATAAAATATTAATTTTTGTTCACCCTCTAAAAAAATATCTAATTAATTATTATCATTGAATGCAATATTGAAAGGCCTTTCAGATGAGGTATCACAAGACATCTATTCCAATTTAAAAAAATTACCGATTACGTCACCATGTCAAAACATATATAAATATATATATATATATATATATATATATATATATATATATATATATATATATATATATATATATATATATATAAGAATTCCTTGGAAACATCTCTTTAAGGAATTTTTATTTATTTTTAATTCCAAAGTCGATATATATATATTATTATATATAAACTGGTAACATAGTTTGTGTGTACGAACACAAGAATAATCCGAACTTATGGCAACTCTGTATGAGGAGTAATTACTCGGGTCTAGGAATAGAAGAACTGGATTGCTTGCCACCAAAACATTATATATATATATATATATATATATATATATATATATATATATATATATATATATATATAAAGAGAAATATCGAGGGGATGTTAAAAAAAATGGAAGAATTTAATTAAAATATATATATATATATATATATATATATATATATATATATGTTAATTTCTAGTCCTAATGTAGACCGCAAGGGAAGCTGGTGTCATTGTTCCGTGGGTTCAAATACAAGAATAATCCGAAGTTATGGCAACTTTGTATAATGAGTTGAGAAATGGAATTAGGTGTTAGGCAATTGCCATAGATCAGAAATATGCACGCACACAAAAATATTATATATATATATATATATAAATATATATATATATATATATATATATATATATATTCTAGTCCTCATGTGGACTGCAAAGGAAGTTGGTGTCATAGTTCCGTGTGTACAAACACAAGAATAATCCAAACTTATGGCAACTCTGTATGAGGAGTAATTACTCGGGTCTAGGAATAGAAGGAGTGGTTTGCTTGCCACCAAAATATTATAATATATATATATATATATATATATATATATATATATAAACAGTGGGGACTAACGGGGATCTTCAGTCAGCACAAGTGTTGAACTATGAAAAACTATTTAATACGTTGGACCGAGCTTTCGTTTCAATTTTGAAACTTCTTCAGGGTCCTAAAATATGTAAATTACATTATTGAGAAAAAAATACTTAAAATGAAGGAAGTACTCACAGTAATCTGAGTCTTTGATTAATGAACATTACCTTCAAAAAAACGTAAAATATGTAATATTTGTCGGAATGGTGTTATATCTTTGACGTTTCGAGTGACATTGAAGGATTATTCCCCACTGTTCATACCAATTTTCAATCGTTATTTCTAAATTTATATATATATATATATAAATATTTATATATATATATATATATATATATATATATATAATATATATATATATATAATATATATATTAAAAATATATATTTATATATATACAGGGTGTAACTGAATAAGTGTAAAACATTTAAGGAGGTGATTCCTCATCGAAAAAAAGATAGGATCTTTCATATAAAGAAACTTCATTGGAGCATCCCTTGTTAAGATACAGCCCCTTAAAGGGGGTACATAAAATTTGTATAACAATTTTTTTCACAAGCACTGAAAAAGTTACAATATTGAAATTAACCTGACGTTTTGTACTACCAAAAAGACACTTAGCCAGTAATTTATTTGGTTTACCCCATGGTTGTAAGGTGAAAAACGCAACCCTAAAATTTATTTCCCAAAGTAACTTTTGTCTTATTATTTGTTTACCATTTAAAATTTATTTCCGATAGCCTGTTTCATTCTAAACAAAAGTGTCTCTTGGTTTTGCCCAAAATAAACCAGTAAGCAGCAAAACATTATTTTACGAACAACTACAGAGATACATCGTCATAAATGCGAAAATACGAAACTAATCTATCTAGTAGGTCGCTATTAGCGATAGTGACAATTAAATTGGTATGACGCTGTCAGTTTGGGAATTTTCGAAATTGAATTAATACTAATTGTGTGTTGTTGTTCTGTTCTTAATTTGTTACTTTAATAATTCACTTGTTAATAAAATGGCATATACAAATGAGGAAATGGCTGATATGCATTACGTTTACGGTCTGTCGCAGGGGAATGGGTTAGAAGCTTCTAGAAGATATGCTGAAATGTATCCTCAACGGCAGCATCCTTCACATAGAATATTTGCTCGACTTCATCAACGATTACGAGAATATGGTTCATTCGACAAAAGAACGCAGGATTGTGGTCGCCATCGAGAAATACGAACACCACAGCTTGAGGAAGCAGTACTTAATTTGATTGAAGAACAACCTACTACCAGTACTAGAAAGATTGCTTTCCAGCTAAATGTTGATCATATGACGGTATTTCGAATTTTAAAGGAACAACTCTTATACCCTTACCATCTGCAACGAGTACAGGCACTGTTACCGCGAGACTTTCCGAACCGTCTTGAATTTTGCAATTGGATGCTGGAAATGATTAGAAGAAATTGTGACTTTCTGAAGACGATAGAATTCACAGACGAATGTAGTTTTTCTCAGGACAAGATTATTAATTTTCATAATTACCACATATGGGCTGATGAAAACCCTCACGCTATTGTCGAAACTAGCCATCAAGAACAGTTTTCTCTTAACGTGTGGCTCGGTGCTATTGGGGATGATTTAATTGGGCCTCATTTTCTACCTCCTGCGATTAAATGGTGAGCCATACGTTCAATTTTTAAGAGAAGTGCATCCAGTACTGCTGGAGGAAGTTCCTTTGGGCGTCAGAAGGGATATGTTTTTTATGCATGATGGGGCTCCCGCCCATTTTAGTCAAGTAGCACGTCAGCATTTAACTGAAACATATGCAAATCAGTGGATAGGTCGAGGAGGACCACATAAATGGCCCGCTCGATCCCCGGATCTCAATCCTCTCGATTTCTCTATTTGGGGCCATTCACAGCATTTGGTATATCGTACTCCTGTTCGCGATGTAGAGGACTTAAGAAACCGCATCATCGATGCGTGCAGGGTAATCAGAGAGACTCCAGGAATATTTGAGCGAATACGTGGCTCAATGCGCCGACGTCTAGACGCATGCGTAATGTTTGAAGGTAGACATATTGAACATTCACTATGATTTCTACATGTAGTGTGTTTTGTTATTAATAACTTAGTTTTGTTTATTACCCTTTAATCGTTTAATGCAGGTACTAACTACAAAATAACAATAAATCCAGTTCGCATTTATGACGATGTATCTCTGTAGTTGTTCGTAAAATAATATTTTGCTGCTTACTGGTTTATTTTGGGCAAAAAACCCAAGAGACATTTTTTGTTTAGAATGAAACAGGCTATTGGAAATAAATTTTTAAATGGTAAACAAATAATAAGACAAAAAGTTACATTGGAAATAAATTTTAGGGGTTGCGTTTTTCACCCCTTACAACCATGGGGTAAACCAAATAAATTACTGGCTAAGTGTCTTTTTGGTAGTACAAAACGTCAGGTTAATTTCAATATTGTAACTTTTTCAGTGCTTGTGAAAAAATTGTTTAACACTTTTTCCTATATATATATTTTTTTAATTTTTTTCATGGGAATCACCTCCTTGAATGTTTTACACTTATTCAGTTACACCCTGTATATATATATATATATATATATATATATATATATATATATATATATATATATATAAAAAATATTTTTTTTTTAAATATATTTATTATAAAAATGGTTGGTTCGAGGTCAAAGATCATGGCAACATTGCATTCTAGTTCTCATGTAGATCGCGAAGGGAGCTGATGTAGTTAAATGAAGAAAGTCATAGCTCTGTGTGTACATACACAAGAATAATCCGAACTTATGGCAACTCTGTAAAATGAGTAATAACTCTGGTCGAGGAATGGAATCAAAGAAGTGGATCCCTAATACGGTGATCAATCTCCCAAAGAAGCTATATTTTCCAATTGTAATCAGAAATAGGACAAAATATCGTCACAATATACGAAAGACACTATGGCACGGAGTGCGAGTTGCCACAATGTTTAGCAGTTGCCACAGTTCAGGAATATGCACGCACACCGACGCCACAGTGAAGCCTATACAAACATTGCACATTGCACTCCTGCAAGCATTCAAGATCACACGTGACGTCATAGTGGTGGGGGGAGACCCAGAACCGGCTTAAATCTCCCTCTTGGGTTCATAAATAACCCTATTGTTGTCGGAGTTTCCATGGTTCAATTATTTTTATAAAAATATCCGTTGAATAAAGAGAAATTTACCAGTCTTTCCGAATACTTTCTGAGATTTTATCGGAATGAACGCTATATATAAATATGTATTTCCCACCCTCGTGATTTTAACAAAAAAAAAAAAATATTATACTAAAAAAAATATATTTTCACAATTATTTCGACCAGTTGACTTCGTCCAAATCAGTCCTTTTCACAGCATTATTGTTTAGGAAATAGTTCAATATTTTCCAATTTTTTTTTTTCAGATCACATTCTAGTTTGACCCCCTTTTTGCGGAAAATATCACGTATGCTTCAATTTACTCCCCAAATTGATACCCTGTCACCATTGTTACGCCACCGGACTGTTCTAGATTTAATGAATCCTTCAACAAGGATCAATAAGGCGCTAAGGTATAACAAATATCATGAAATTAATCACTTCACTCCATAATCCTTCTTTGTTAGGTTTGCTCGTAAGCTAAGCCTTGAGAACAGAAAGCGTAGACGCGGACCGATAGAGTGGCCCCTAAGATCTCCAGATCTTACGCCCCTAGATTTTTTCTTGTGGGGTTATTTGAAATTGAAGTTCTATGTAGATAGGCCGCAAAATCTACAAGAGTTGAAAAATCGAATTAGAATCGAAATTAACAGAATTACTCCGGAAGTTATTCGCAATGTACAAGAGGAATGTTGAATGTGAATGGCATTTCGAACATCTTATTTAACTGTTCTATTTTGTTGGATATAAAGTTATGCTTCTTGACATGTTTTTTGGGTAACCTTCCACAGTCTGAAAATGAAAATATAATCAGGAAAATCTATACAAGTGTAGAAAGGGCAAACTGATTAGTTCACCCCGATAAGTTATTGCGTTCACCAAATTATATTTCCTATGGAAAAATGATTCAATTTGTCAATAACTTGCCGTTTTCTGAATTTGCCTATCAAAAATTTTTTTTAAAAATTCAAAAGATACTTCTCTATATAGTTTTTGCTTGACGTTTCGGGGACTATATCTGCCCCCGTTCTCAAAATCTTCTGAATCTCCTTTAATTGTTTTATAATTTGGATTTTTGCTCGCAGAGTCTTTTTTGCTTTTTCAACTGACGGATGTCAATTGAGATCTGCCAAAAAACATGTCAAGAAACGTTGTTCCTCCACAAAAAACCACATTCATTCAATACTTAAAAGTTATGCTCTTATTGAAATAAAATATTAATTTTTGTTCACCCTCTAAAAAAATATCTAATTAATTATTATCATTGAATGCAATATTGAAAGGCCTTTCAGATGAGGTATCACAAGACATCTATTCCAATTTAAAAAAATTACCGATTACGTCACCATGTCAAAACATATATAAATATATATATATATATATATATATATATATATATATATATATATATATATATATATATATATATATATATATATTATATATATATATATATATATATATATATATATATATATATATATATATATAAGAATTCCTTGGAAACATCTCGTTTCTAAGGAATTCTTTATTTATTTTTAATTCCAAAGTCGATATATATATATTATTATATATAAACTGGTAACATAGTTCTGTGTGTACGAACACAAGAATAATCCGAACTTATGGCAACTCTGTATGAGGAGTAATTACTCGGGTCTAGGAATAGAAGAACTGGATTGCTTGCCACCAAAACATTATATATATATATATATATATATATATATATGAAAGAGGAATATCGAGGGGACTGTTAAAAACAAAATGGAAGGAATTTAATTAAATTATATATATATATATATATATATATATATATATATATATATATATATATATATATATATTTAATTTCTAGTCCTAATGTAGACCGCAAGGGAAGCTGGTGTCATTGTTCCGTGGGTTCAAATACAAGAATAATCCGAAGTTATGGCAACTCTGTATGAGGAGTAATTACTCGGGTCTAGGAATAGAAGGAGTGGTTTGCTTGCCACCAAAATATTATAATATATATATATATATATATAAACAGTGGGGACTAACGGGGATCTTCAGTCAGCACAAGTGTTGAACTATGAAAAACTATTTAATACGTTGGACCGAGCTTTCGTTTCAATTTTGAAACTTCTTCAGGGTCCTAAAATATGTAAATTACATTATTGAGAAAAAAATACTTAAAATGAAGGAAGTACTCACAGTAATCTGAGTGTTTGATTAATGAACATTACCTTCAAAAAAACGTAAAATATGTAATATTTGTCGGAATGGTGTTATATCTTTGACGTTTCGAGTGACATTGAAGGATTTGAAATGACAACCTATGATTAATCGTCAGAAAAATATAAAATATGTAGTGGGTGTGTTAATTTTTCAATTATATTTTTTGAGAATCATCAGTTTAATCCATTTGTAAAAGATAACTGTAGATTTTGCTGAGATTTTCGATATCTGTTTTTTTGTTCATATTTTGATTATTTATTTTTTTTAAAAAATTTTAAATTTTTAAAAAAATTCTTCCTCGAATGATACTTTATGGCCTGTTTCAATAGCATGTTGAGCTAATGCACATGATTTCTTGTTGAGTCTTATATCACTTCTGTGAGAGATAATACGATTATTTGAAGTTCTTGAACTTGTACCAATATAGTTCAAATCACAGTTGTTACATGGTATGCTGTAGACAACATTTGATTTCTTCAAATCTGGTGTGGGATCTTTTAACCTCGTATTTAAATTTCCAATAGTCTTGATATTTTTTTGTGAAATTTTTATGTTACTTTCATTCTTGAATAATTTAATTATATTTGATGATAGAATTCCTATATTAGGAATTGAAAAATAAATTATCTTTCCATTGTTATTTTCTGAATTTTGATTATTTGTGTCATCATTATTAATTTGTCTATCAGAGTTGGTATTGAAAAGAATTATGTTAAGTTTTTTGGGGTAAGAATTAGCTAGTAAAATATTTCTGAGAATTTTAAAATTTTTTTTTTTAATGTTTGTTTGTAGAAATTTCCTTCGAACGAAAAGAAACTAGATTAAAATATGAATTGAATGATTTCTAAAAATTTTGTTTGTGAAATATTACAGTATTCTTCTATTTTACTCCATCTTTTAGTTATACTTTTCAACACTAATTCTATCGGTATGTTACTAAATGGAAACAACATCTAGGCTTATCAAGACATAGCTTTGTGGAAGTTGTTTTTCGTTGATGAATTTAGAAAACTCGAAAGAATCTTTAACATAAAACTTATTTTCGAAGATGCATCTGTAAGGATGTCTGTGAATAATTTAGATATTTTGCCATTGGGTGCATCAATAGATGAAATAATAGGTCTGAGTTTCATGATTGGTTTATGAATTTTGGGTAAACCATAGTATTTTGGTGATACAGAACTGTATATCATACATTTTTTTGCTTCTTCTTCAGTGATCATTTTTGATTTTTTTAATTCTGAAATAAATTTAGTAACCATATTTGTTATTTTTGAACAAAAAGCAAATAAATTTATTTCAGAATGAAAAAAATCAAAAATGATCACTGAAGAAGAAGCAAAAAAATGTATGATATACAGTTCTGTATCACCAAAATACTATGGTTTACCAAAATTCATAAACCAATCATGAAACTCAGACCTATTATTTCACCTATTGATGCACCAATGGCAAAATATCTAAATTATTCACGACATCCTTACAGATGCATATGACTTCGAAATAAGTTTAATGTTGAAGATTCTTTCGAGTTTTCTAAATTCATCAACAAACAACTTCCAAGCATGCTGATAAGCTGATTTGTTTCCTTATTCAGTAACATACCGATAGAATTAGTGTTGAAAAGTATAACTAAAAGATGAGTAGAATAGAAGAATACTGTAATATTTCACAAACAAATTTTTTTGAAATCATTCAATTCATATTTAAATCTAGTTTCTTTTCGTTCGAAGGAAATTTCTACAAACAAATTCTTGGAACACCTATGGGAGCTACCATCTCACCAATCATAGCTTCGTATGTAATGGATGACCTTTTCGAAGAAATATTACCACAATTGACGTTTGAAGTTCCATTTAAAAAAAATTGTAGATTATATTATTTGTACAGTACCAATGGATAAATCCGATGAAATTTTAAGAAAAGTAAATAACTACAATAAAAATTTACAATTCACAATTGAATTAGAAAAAAATAAAACTATTCCGTTTTTAGATACTAGAATAGTTCGTAGAGAAAACAATTCACTAATCACAGATTGGTATATAAAACCAACAAACTCTGGAAGATACATAAACTATCATTCCTTCCACTCAAAAAGAATGAAAATAAATTTGATTCTTTGAATGAAAAAAAGAATCGAGATGTTGGTTCATCCTTCATTAAAAAACAAAAATTTTAAAATTCTCAGAAATATTTTACTAGATAATTCTTACCCCAAAAACTTCTTAACATAATTATTTTCAATACCAACTCTGATAGACAAATTAATAATCAAAAATAATCAAAATTCAGAAAATAACAATGAAAGGATAATTTATTTTTCAATTCCTTATATAGGAATTCTATCATCAAATATAATTAAATTATTCAAGAATGAAAGTAACATAAAAATTTCACAAAAAAATATCAAGACTATTGGAAATTTAAATACGAGGTTAAAAGATCCCACACCAGATTTGAAGAAATCAAATGTTGTCTACAGCATACCATGTAACAACTGTGATTTGAACTATATTGGTACAAGTTCAAGAACTTCAAATAATCGTATTATCTCTCACAGAAGTGAAATAAGACTCAACAAGAAATCATGTGCATTAGCTCAACATGCTATTGAAACAGGCCATAAAATATCATTCGAGGAAGCACAAGTTTTACATTCAGAAAAAAAAATCTCTGAAGAATTATTTCTTGAAATGATTGAAATTAATAAATCCAATCAAAATATGAACAAAAAAACAGATATCGAAAATCTTAGCAAAATCTACAGTTATCTTTTATAAATGGATTAAACTGATGATTCTCAAAAAATATAATTGGAAAATTAACACACCCACTACATATTTTATATTTTTCTGACGATTAATCATAGGTTGTCATTTCAAATCCTTCAATGTCACTCGAAACGTCAAAGATATAACACCATTCCGACAAATATTACATATTTTACGTTTTTTTTTGAAGTTCATGTTCATTAATCAAACACTCAGATTACTGTAAGTACTTCCTCCATTTTAAGTATTTTTTTCTCCATAATGTAATTTACATATTTTAGGACCCTGAAGAAGTTTCAAAATTGAAACGAGAGCTCGGTCCAACGTATTGAAGAGTTTTTCATAGTTCAACACTTGTGCTGACTGAAGATCCCCGTTATTCCCCACTGTTCATACCAATTTTCAATCGTTATTTCTAAATTTATATATATATATATATATATATAAATATTTATATATATATATATATATATATATATATATATATATATATATATATATATATAAAAATATAATATATTTATATATATATATATATATATATATATATATATATATATATAGTATAAACAACAATATTCTTAGTTTTGAAGTTATATCTTTGACTTGTCAAGAAGTTGCCATAGATCAGGAATATGCACGCACACCGAACTATATATATATATATATATATATATATATATATATATATATATATAAAATGGTTATGGTTCGAGGTCAAAGATCATGGCAACATTGCATTCTAGTTCTCATGTAGATCGCGAAGGGAGCTGATGTAGTTAAATGAAGAAAGTCATAGCTCTGTGTGTACATACACAAGAATAATCCGAACTTATGGCAACTCTGTAAAATGAGTAATAACTCTGGTCGAGGAATGGAATCAAAGAAGTGGATCCCTAATACGGTGATCAATCTCCCAAAGAAGCTATATTTTCCAATTGTAATCAGAAATAGGACAAAATATCGTCACAATATACGAAAGACACTATGGCACGGAGTGCGAGTTGCCACAATGTTTAGCAGTTGCCACAGTTCAGGAATATGCACGCACACCGACGCCACAGTGAAGCCTATACAAACATTGCACATTGCACTCCTGCAAGCATTCAAGATCACACGTGACGTCATAGTGGTGGGGGGAGACCCAGAACCGGCTTAAATCTCCCTCTTGGGTTCATAAATAACCCTATTGTTGTCGGAGTTTCCATGGTTCAATTATTTTTATAAAAATATCCGTTGAATAAAGAGAAATTTACCAGTCTTTCCGAATACTTTCTGAGATTTTATCGGAATGAACGCTATATATAAATATGTATTTCCCACCCTCGTGATTTTAACAAAAAAAAAAAAAATATTATACTAAAAAAAATATATTTTCACAATTATTTCGACCAGTTGACTTCGTCCAAATCAGTCCTTTTCACAGCATTATTGTTTAGGAAATAGTTCAATATTTTCCAATTTTTTTTTTTTCAGATCACATTCTAGTTTGACCCCCTTTTTGCGGAAAATATCACGTATGCTTCAATTTACTCCCCAAATTGATACCCTGTCACCATTGTTACGCCACCGGACTGTTCTAGATTTAATGAATCCTTCAACAAGGATCAATAAGGCGCTAAGGTATAACAAATATCATGAAATTAATCACTTCACTCCATAATCCTTTTTTGTTAGGTTTGCTCGTAAGCTAAGCCTTGAGAACAGAAAGCGTCAACAATCTGAAGATTGTCGACATGAAATACTTTTCTGGAGCGGTAACAGAAAAAATATCGTTCTTTCTATACATGGAGTCGCGGGGTGTTTAGATGGAAGCACTTACTGACCTCAGAAAGTTGGTTCAAATAATGCACCTGGAAAAACATAATAGGTATAAGGCACTGCAATCAGTTCTATATACTGATATGGAGATCATAATAGACAATTTTTTTCATGCTTCTGCTCATTCTTTCGATGCATTCGTTTATTATATTTATTCGAAAATCGTTTTTTGTGACATCTTGGTATTGTACCCATCAATAGACTCCATTATGGAGAGCTCTACCTGTGAATTTCAGTTTCTCGAACCGACAAGATCGTTCCAAAATTATGATTTTTTGATCCATTCGTTGTTTATATTTCTTCGAAAACCGTTCACTGTGACAACCTGGTAATCCATTAATAATATACATATTATAATTTAGTCACACGAAAATCAATAGTAACTTTAAATGCTTCCGCTAATTTAAAATTTCCGGAAAAAATATATTTTTCGATGTTTCCGCTCATTTTTACGATGCATTCGTTCATTACATTTTCTCGAAAACTGTTTTTTGTGACAACTTGTTATCCAACCCATCATTAGACTTTTATGAAGAGCTCTACCTATGAATTTCAGTTTCCCGAACCGAAAAAATGTTTTTTTTGATCATTCCGAAAAATATATTTTTCGATGTCTCCGCTCATTTTTTGATGCTTCGTTCATTATATTTTCTCGAAAACAATTTTTTGTGACAACCTGCTATTCTCCCCATTACGAGACTTCATTCTGGAGAGCTCTTATTGTGAATTTCAGTTCTCCACACCGATGGAATCATTCCGAAAAAATAATTTTTCGATGCTCTCGCTCATTCTTTCGATGCAACCATCATTATTTATTCGAAAACCGTTTTTTGTGACAACCTGGTATCTACCCATTGACAGACTTCATCATGAGCTCTATCTGTGAATTTCAGTTTTACAAATCGACGGAATCATTCCGAACAATTTTTTTTTCGATGTTTTCGTGCATTACATTTTCTCGAAAACTATTTTTTGTAACACCCTGGTATACAACTCATTTATAGACTTCATTAGAAAGAGCTCTACCTTCGAATATGAATTTTACAAACCGACGGAATCATTCCGATGTTTCCGCTAATTTTTTATGCATTCTATCATTACATTTTCTCCAAAATATGTGTAGCCTTTATTATGGAGAGCTCTTTCTGTGAATTTCGGTTCTCCAAACCGACGGGATCATTCCGAAAGTAGTTTTTCGATGCCTTCGTTTATAATTTTTTTCAAAAACTATTTTTTGGGACAACCTGGTATTCTACCCATTTATTGACTTCATTATGAAGAGCTCTCCCTGTGAATTTTGGTTTTCCAAACCGACGGGATCAATCCGAAAAAAATTTTTTTTTTTTTTTATTTGTTCATTATATTTGTCCAAAACTATTTTTTGTGACAACCTGGTATTCAACCCATTGATAGACCTAAAACGTTTGGGAAACTTCAGCCTGAAGGTCGATTTGCCCACGACAATAATGATATTTTTTTACTATACAAATCCATATTTATTGACAAAAAACTATATAAGATTTAAGTCGGCCACCGGTTTTTTTTTATTTGTAATAGATACAATCAACCTTTTAATGATTAGAGTATTTTACGAATTGAAGTGCTTTGAGTATAGCTACAGCCTATCTTGAAAATAATGAGAATTCAGTGTATAAAAAATGCAAAACCTGTACCATGCGATGGTTTGGATGCATCAGTGAAAATTATCACCGAATTTTCCGAGTTCGAAAGGGTTGAAAGAAGCATAGTTCTACTCATCTTTGTGTCAATAGAGTACCTTGGTCGAATTACATGCATATTAAGAAACAAGGTGATGTAATGTTGGTGTAAGTAATCTTCGACGACAGTTAAGTTACTAGGATTTGATAAATTTGCGAGATGAGACTGATACTGCTGAAAAGCTACACATGAAGGAGCTAATTTTGAATCTATAGTATTGATTAATAATATCTGCACTATATAGGAGAGGACTTTAAGTTTTCCAAACCGACGGGAACAATCCGAAAAAAAAAATCGATACTTCCGCCCATTTTTTCAATGCATTCGTTCATTATATTTATTCACAAACTGTATATTTTTCGTACAACCTGGTATTCAACCCATTATTAGACTCCATAATAAAGAATTTCAGTTCTCCAAACCGACGAAATCGTTCCGAAAAAAAAATCGATGCTTCCGCTTATTTTTTCGATGCATTCGTTCATTATATTTTCTCTAAAACTGTTTTTTGTGACAACCCCATAATAGACTTCATTATGAAGAGCTCTACCTGTGAATTTCAATTATCCAAACCCATGGGATCATTCCGAAAAAAATATTTTGATGCTTCCGCTCATTTTTTCGATACATTAGTTCATTATATTCTTTCAAAAACAGTGTTTGGTGACAACCGGTATTCACTGGTGTGGAGACCGCTACCATTTTTTAGCTGCCGTTTTCAGATAGCTGCCAAATGACCAGTGGCGTCGGATATTTTTTTAAATTCGAAAAAATTGTAAAAAATTGCCTAACCAATTCTATTGATTAATCAAGTATCCAACGATACTTGACACTGCATAGTTCACTTCGACATACCATGAGTGGAGTGAAAGAGCAGCTTTCTTGAATATACACTTTGGGATATTATTTGACTTTTTCAGGTATTTTGTAAACATGATTGTACATTATTAATAAGCAACAATTCACCAAAAAAATTGTCTGGTTAGTAATTGCTGTCCGACGGCGGTATCTTATCGAAATTTTGAAAAATATGTTTCAGGCATACCGAAATATTTAGCCTACTCCATACTTATGGAGTGACTAGGAGACATAACAATAAACATCTTCTATGAATATGAACGACTCGCAAGCCGTCCGACGGAGGGAGTTGTCGAATCAAAATTTTGGAAAATATGTTTTAGGCATATCGAAATATTTAGCCAACTCCATACTTATGGAGTGACTAGGAGACACAACAATGAACATCTTCTATGGATACGAATGACTCGCAAGCCGTCCGACTGTGGGAGTTGTCCTTAGAAATTTTGAAAAATATGTTTTAGGCATACCGAAATATTTAGCTTACTCCATGCACATGTATTGACTAGAAGAGACAACAATAAACATCTTCTATGAATATGAACTACTCGCAAGCCGTCCGACGGTGGGAGTTGTCGCATCGTTATTTTGAAAAATATGTTTTAGGCAGACCGAAATATTTGGCCAACTCCATACTTATGGAGGGACTAGGACACACAAAAATAAACATCTTCTATGAATATGAACGACTCGCAAGCCGTGGAACGGTGTGAGTTGTAGTTTATAAATTTAGAAAAATATGTTTTAGGCATACCGAAATATTTAGCCAACTCCATACTCACGGAGTCATTAGGAGACACAACAATGACCATCTTCTATGAATATGAACAACTCGCAGGCCGAACGACGGTGGGTGTCTGGTCGAAATTTTGAAAAATATGTTTTAGGCTTACCGAAATATTTAGCCAACTCCATACTAGGAGACACATGAATGAATATGAATATGAATATGAACGACTCGCCAGCCGAGCGGCTAATGGGTCGTTCATATTTTTAGGAATATTGTGGTGTCTTTCAATCACCATATGAGTATGAAGTTTGCTTGAAATTCCGGTATGCCTAAAATCTATTTTTGAAAATTTTGAAGAGATAACTCCCTTTTTCGGACGGCTTACGAGTCATTCGTATTCATAAAAGATGTTCACTGTAGTGTTCACTCCATGAGTATGGAGTTGAATAAATATTTTGGTATGCCTAAAACATATTTTTTTAAATTACGAAATGACAACTTTTTTCGTCGGACGTCTTACGAGTCCTTCATATCCATAGAAGATTGTCATTGAAGTCTCTTGTAGTAACTCCATAAATATTTCGGTATGCCTAAACATTTTTTTTTAATTTTATTCGACAACTCCCACCGTCGGAGGCTTGCGAGTCCATATTCATAAAGTGGTGTGTTTCTAGTCACTCCATTAGTATGGAGTTGCCTAAATATTTCAATATGCCTAAAACATATTTTTCAAAATTTCGATTCGACAGCTCCGACCGTCGGACGGCTTGCGAGTCGCCAATATTCATAAAGTGGTGTGTTTCCTAGTCACTCCGTGAGTATTGAGTTGGCTAAATATTTCGGTATGCTTCAAACATATTTTTCAAAATTTCGATTCGACAACTCCCACCGTCGGACGGCTTGCGAGTCGTTCATATTCATAGAAGATGGTCATTGTTGTGTCTCCTAGACCTTCCGTGAGTATGGAGTTGGTTAAATATTTCAGTACGCTTGAAACATATTTTTCAAAATTTCGAGCCGACAACTCCTACCGTCGCATAGCTTGCGAGTCATTCATATTTATGGAAGATGGTCATTGTTGTGACCCCTAGTCCCTCGGTAAGTATGGAGCTGGCTAAATATTTCGGTATGCCTAAAACATATTTTTCAAAATTTCGATTCAACAAATCCCACCGTCGGACAGCAATTACTAACCAGAACATTTTTTTCTGGTGAATAGTTGGTTATTGATAATGTACAAAGTTCATGTTTACAAAATACCTGAAAAAGCCAAATATTATCCCAAAGTGTCTCACTTTATATTCAAGAAAGCTGCTCCTTCACTCCACTCCTGGTATGTCGAAGTGAACTATGCAGTGTCAACTATTTTCGGATACTTAATGAATCTATAGAATTGGTTAAACAATTTTTTCTTATTTTTCCGAAGTAAAAAAAAAATATCCGACGCCATTGGTCATTTGGCATCTATCTAAAAACCGGCAGCTAGAAAATGGCATGGGTCTTCACACCAGTCTGGTATTCCACCTATCAATGGACTTCATTATGAAGAGCTCTACCTGTGAATTTCAGTTCTCCAAACCGACGGAATCACCTCGAAAAAATAATTTTTCAACGCTTTCGCTCATTCTTTCGATGCATTCGAACCGACGGGATCGTTCCGATTTTTTTTTTCCGATCCATTCCTTGATTATATTTTATTGAAAACCGTTTTCTGTGACAACCTTAATCATTCCATTGATAGAATCCTTCATGAAGGGATCTAACTGTGAATTTCAGTTCTCCAAACCGACGGAATCATTCCGGAACAATAATTTCTCCATGCTTTCGCTCATTCTCTCGATGCATTCGATCATTATATTTATTCGAAAACCGTTTTTTATGACAACCTGGCATTCTATCCATTAATAGACTCCATTATGAAGAGTTCTACCTGTAAATTTCAGTTTTCCAAATCGACGGGATCATTCCGAACATTTGTTTTCGATGTATTCGTTCATTACATTTTTTCGAAAACTATTTTTTGTGACAACCTGGTATTCAACCCATTGATAGACATCATTATGAAGAGCACCATCTGTGAATTTCATTTCTCCAAACCAACGGATCATTCCGAAAAAAGTTTTTTTCGATGCTTCCGCCCATTTTTTTGATGATTTCGTTCATTATATTTATTCGAAAACTGTTTCATGTGACAACCTGGTATTCAACCCATGTATACACCTTATCATGAAGAGCTCCACCTGTGAATTTTAGTTTTCCAAACCGACGCGTTCATTCCGAAAAAAAAGAAATTTTTCGATGATACACAACTCATTGGTAGACTTCATTAGGAAGAGCTCTGGAATTCAACAATTATCCAAACCGACGAAATCGTTCTGAAAAATAACTTTTTCGATGTTACCGCTCATTTTTTCGATAATTCATTCATTACATTTTCTCAAAAACTATTTTTTGTGACAACCTGGTATCCAACCCATTTCTAGACTCCATTATGAAGAGCTCTACCTGTGAATTTAAGTTCTCCAAACCGACGAAATCATTCCGAAAAAACAATTTTTCGTTTCTACCGCTCATTCTTTCGAAGCATTCGTTTATTATATTTATTCGAAAACTGTTTTTTGTGACAACCTGGTATTCTACCCATCAATAGACTTCATTATGAAGAGGTTTAACTGTGAATTTCAGTTTTCCGAAAAAAGGGGATCATTCCGAAAAATAGATTTTTCGATGCATTCGTTCATTAAATTTTCTCGAGAAGTGTTATTTTGTGGCAACCATAGACAAATTAAAAATAAAGAGACTGTTTGAAACATTGGCGATCTTGACCACCAAGTTTTTGGTACGGCCAGTCGCGCATGGAGGCGCTGCCCGCAATCAACAGACGACTGACATGATAATTTTCCAATTTTGACATTTGTCAGAAAATGACAAACCACGTAATAATTTCAGAATAATTCTAATGTTAATTGTCATCGAAAAATTAATTATAGAAATTATACTATGTACTTGAATTATGAACCCAACGTCGAAAATGGAATGTTTTGTTATTCGAGTTGACGCTGAAATTCCTCGAAATATTCTTTCACAAGGTAAAATATAAGCTGCTTTTCACAAACTGATACTTATTTCCATCCATCAGTCGCAGAAATTTTTGCACAAACTGATACTTATTTCCGTCCATCAGTTTCCATTTCCTATCACCATTTGAGGAAATACGAAGATTATCATCAAACTGGAGTATTTGTTAAGTATACCTACTTGTTCTCCTTTGTGCTAATAAATGAACAAAATTATTGAAGGTTTGTTGTAAATGTAATTTGTTTTTATTTTGGTTGATTTGATGATGAGACTGAAGAATATTTTTAATTTTGTTGTTTTTCGGAGTTTTATTATTGTTTTGTCTGTAGTTGTACCTTGTCCTAGATACAATAAAATGTGTTTCTATAGTGTTCAATTTATTATTCTTGTTTTATAAGATCTTTAATTTTGTTCTTGATATTATGAAATAGAGATTTAATTTGAAACTTTATTTTAACCATGAACGAACTAACAGATTCTACGAATCGATTACTGTGTATATTTCATTAGTGATCGGTTTGCCATTCCTGTATTTCATATGATACAACCATTCATATGGAATACAAGAATGGAAAATCGATCACTCATAAATTATATACCATATCAATCATATAAAAGTAACACATTTGAAAAACCCGCCTTATCTCAATCAGTTTTACCAACTGTATTTAGTTCGGCCAGTTGCGAGATATGTCCCCACTGTCTAAACGTGGTGCCAACTTTTACTACAGGTTTGACCACTCTCTTTATTTTTAGTTTCTCTATGGTGGCAACCCATTAATAGACTTCATTATGAAGAGCTCTCCCTGTAAATTTCAGTTTTCCAAATCGACGGGATCATTCCGAACAATATTTTTTTCGATGTATGTCGTTCACTACATATTCTCGAAAACTATTTTTGTGACAACCTGGTATACAACTCATTGATGGACTTCATTAGGAAGATCTTTACCTGAGAATTTGAATTTTCCAAACCAACGGAATCATTTCAAAAAATATATTTCTGCTTATTTTTTCGATGCATTCGTTCATTACATTTTCTCGAAATAGTAGTTTATGTAACAAGTACGCAAAATGAGTCTTTTGCGAACGAATCTTTTTTTGTATAAACTTTCCAAAGAATGTTTCATGTAGGAACTATGATTTTATTTCTGCTATCGATAGATACGCAAATATATTTGTAGGCAGCACCGGCAGAAGGCAGTGTGAAATATCGAATCAGTGTTTTTTCTTACCGATGAGTCAAATATGTGAACTAGTCCAATTGCGTTTGTTATGTTCTCTAATGGACCATATTAGTGAGGTTAGAATCACTCTCTTGGCGGTAGATCCATATGAATTTTTTTTAACAAGGGAGTCTTATGGAGGTTCAAATTTGAGAGAAACCACGCCATCTAAAAGTGAATGTTAGTAAAGAGACATCAAATATTGGGTGCCTTCATCATGTTTTCATGTTCATTCCACATGAAAAATCTACTTCTATATATCCTTGAATTTAAATTGAAACCAGTGTTTTGTCGTAGATGATTTATGTTGTGCATTAATTGGTTCCGTGCACATTTGACAGATGGTCGACATTGGAGATAAAACAACCCGCTTTGTTTAGCTTGTTAAAGGTTTATTCGAAATGTTTACTGTTTTTATTGTTTCGAGTGAAATATTGTGACAATGGACCTGACAAAATATTATTCCAGTTTAGAGGATGTAACCGAGAATGGTATAAAGAGAAAAAAAAACTTGCATTTCACAACAGCACAATGTGAAGGCATGGTCATCTACGAATTAAAATAACATATGTAATCCCAATTCTTTTTGAAATCGGTAAAAATGTTCATCTCTCCAACATAAACAAATCGGAAAAGTGAGATTGTTTTACCTCCAATGTGGACTATCTGTCAAATGTGCACGAAAGGTACATGTTCGATTAAGGTTATGATATAATTTGTGACTGTGATCTGTTTAGTTAATACCAATAAATGATGGCTTCGAGAGTTAAGAAGCTATATATTATAAATGAATGTGTAATTTGGATCCTGGACTACGAAATATCATGGTCCATTTTCTTTCAAACCATCTTTGAAGTGACAACTACACACGCGACTATTTTTATCGGGTTTTTATCAGTTCGGCTGAAAATTCACGTTCAAAACAGTAATATTCATAATTCATCTCCTGAATGGATTTGTTACATACCATGCCAAGTATTTTATCCACATTTTTAAATCTTTTTCTTTTGTTGGCATTAAATAGAAATTGCAATCACTTGTGTCTGTGATTGCAGCAACGCAAAACAATGCATCATTTTAAGTTTCCCTCTCCATCAAAGCACACTGCATCATTATGTATGTATGTATGTATATCTCATTTATAACATTGAATTTCCCGCCAAACTTTGCTTTCACCAATCAATAACGAAACGGAGCAAAACAAACTTCCACCGAATTTGCCTACCAATTTTATATTCATCAATTATTTTGAAAATTTCACTCATGTATTGAAAATTTCCATAAGAGGTGTGGAATTATCGCTGAAATATAGCGGTAATCCACCTACTATGTGGATTATCGCTGTAATTCAGCGCGCTAGGTGACAATTTTAGTGCAGTGACAAAATTACTTACAATAATTGTAGTATCAACTATAACAATGAATAATATGAATCTTTTTGTATTCTTGAAATTTTCTACCGAATACCATTCGTGCTTCAAAAATTAACCAAATAATTCTGAAAAAAACATGTTTTTTTTTTGAAAAAACTGCACTCGGTTATTTTTTTCGTTGTTTACAAAAATTGCCCTCCCCCTTTGGAGTCGGGAAATTATGCTTTTTTTTTCAGAATTATCGGTAATTTTTAAAGCACTTATCCCCGAAAATTTCACTCATGTGTTAAAATGTCCATAAGAGGTGTGTAATTATCGCTGAATTACAGCGGTAATCCGCCCACTATGTGGATTATCGCTGCAATTCAGCGCGCTAGGTGACAATTCAACTGCAGTGACAATATTACTTACAATAATTGCAGTATCAACTATAACAATAAATAATATAAATATTTTTGTATTCTTAAAATTTTGTACGGAATACCATTCGTGCTTAAAAAATTAACCAAATAATTCTGAAAAAACGTGTTTTTTGAAAAAACTGCACTCGGTTATTTTTTTCGTTGTTTAAAAAAATTACCCTCCTCCTTCGGAGTCGGGTACTTTATGTTTTGAAACACCGAAAAAAATAAACTCGAGCAGTTTTTAAAGAACACGTTTTTTATTCAGAATTATCGGTAATTTTTAAAGCATTTATGGTAGGAGGGGAAGCTGCATATTGTTTGTTAGATTATTTCAAAGAAGAATAAGATAATAAGGTAGAATCGATTGTAACTCACTTTTTTCAAAAACTTGCGAACTGCAATTGGTTGATTGAAAATGTGCCAAATCCAACAATGTGCCCCGTGGGACTTCATAAAAAGTTAATTTCAATACGAGGTAATAATGTAAAATCTTATATTTCTCAATGTGAATGGACATTGGAAGCCCGGTGATCACTGCACTCCTTGGTACAAAAAGATGCCTCTAGAAATCAGTAAATGGACCCATCAGCTCAGAAATAGGGCTTGAAGTAAAAAAACAAAAAATAACCAACCACTCAAATCGAGCAACTGCAGTCAGTGAACTTTTATGTAGAGGAGTATGTGAACAAGAAGCCATCAAAATCACAGGACATTCGAACTCTAATTCGCTGAAACCTTACATCGAACTTAGTAAACAGCATCACGAAAAACTGATTGCAAATGTAAGAAATATTGAACTTATTATTTCAATTCAAAAAAAAAAGCATTGTTATATAACTGTACCATTTATATTATAATTGAGAATATTAAGTACTTATGTTATTACTGGTTATTAATATGTATTCCGTTCGAGAATTTTCCTTCATTAACTTTTTTTTTCTGATCAACTTCTTAACTCTTTTACTAATTTCCTCTGATTCTGCCGAATTTCAGATTTTTTACTTTCACTTTGTTTGTGAAATAGTCTAATGAAATTCCACTCGTGATTGAATTTATCTCATAAGTCTGTCTTTCATTTCATAACTCAACTGAGTTGCTTGAAGGAAACACCACTCGTCCTGCGGACTCGTGGTGTTCTCAAGCAACTCAGTTTCGTCATGAAATTAATCGACAGACTTATCGCGAAAATTCAATCACTTTGGGTATTACTACTGAAAATATACAATTTTATTGTAAAATTTTGATTACAGCTTGTTGAGAGAGGCTCATTGAATCTAATTCAACAGAAATAAATCTTAAGAATTTTAAGCATCTCAAAACAGGCGAGAGATTCGCGTAATTCTTAGACCTATAAGATTTGCATGGGGAATTCAGAGGTCGGATCCACGGATGGATCGTAATTCAAAATTACCGCCCAACCTCACTAATATTATCTATAGATGTTGGGAAAGTTATATAAAAAAAATATATGGGAGGTATCACTGACCGATTTTTTACGGAACACAAATTATGGTATATTGTTGGGACTTGTTCCACAATGAAAATTATTATCAACAAAATGCAGCTGATATCCATTTACATCAGTAACTCATAGTAATAGTCATTTCATCGATAAGATCATTAACAAATCCTACAGCAGGAATTGAAATTTTCTGAACGCATTTTTAACGAAAAATTTTTTTTCCAATGGTACCTACCGAGGGGAATATTGCCATTCGATAGAGAATTTAATTACCAATTCAACGATATACATAATCAAACTGTTTGGATAAATCTGACGACTGAAACAGTGAAACATTAAACGTACAAATTATGATTCAATAGAAGACTTTCACAACCATCGAAAAGTCGTTTTATTTATTAATGCCCAATGATATGTTCGAAGTGTTGCCCGTTTTCCCTGATACATAGACTAGTTCTATTTATTGTACACCTCATCACATTTATCAGTTCGTAGCAGGAATGTCCTGAAATGAGCGCTCAACTCTATTTCTCAAGTCCTCCAAAGAAGTTGGTCTACTCGAGTATACTTTTATGTGATCCCATAAATGAAAATCAATAGGGGTTAAATCGGGCGATCTGGCTGGCCAATCCAATCCATATCACTGAGATATTGCCGAACAATATTAGCATTATGTGGTCTTGCACCATCCTGCTGAAAATACATATTTTCCCTGATGTTCTCAGGTGAATTGTTAATGTTATTTTGAATATCGTTCTCTAAGAATTGTAAATATCTTTGGCCCATCAAAGGCACGTCGAAAAAAATTGGTCCAATGATTTTCGTCCCTATGATTCCCACCCAGACGTTGAATCCAAATCTTTCTTGAAAATTACCTTCTCTCAGCAACCTAGGATTTTCTGGAGCCAAATACCTTGTATTATTCCTAGTGAACATACTATTATTCGTAAACCTAGACTGTTAACAGAATCTTCGAGACAAAACCATTATTCAAATCATGATGACGCCAAAGCCAATTACAATGAGTTAATCTCCGTTCTGGGTCATTTTCATATAGATGCTGATGCAAACTGTTTCTATAGGAGGAATATTTATGTTTTTTCAATACTTCTGGCACTTTCCCTGCTGATCCCACATTCAATTTCCAATTCTCGCACTGGAGCAGATAGAGAAAAATGAACATATGCTAAAACATAAGTGTTTCCACTTCTTCACTGACGATGGAGTGGATGTGGTTTTGATCAGCTGGTTCTTTCCTTAGCATCATTTCCAATTTCCTGAAATAGGTCCTCGATGGGTGCCGTCTTAACGGATAACGAACAGCGTATAGCATACTAGCATTGGCAGCGTTCTTCTGATATTCTCCGTATATAACTGTCATATCGATTTGTTCGTTTCGAGAATAACGATTATTATTTTCCTTTTCAAAAAAACTTTTTACAAACGAAACGAGATGACAAGTTGAATTGGTATTTCACTTTTGGCATGACATTAATCACCTACTATTTTCCATGATTCTACGGCTACTTTTCATTTCATCAAACCTGAACGGATAACTCATTGGAATTTGTAGGCATCGTATAAAATATTGTACAAATTCACTAATTGATCTTTTTTAGTTTAGAACAAAAAGAAAGTGGTACATAATGTATATCGTGGAATTGGTAATAAAATTCTCTATCGAATGGCAAGATGGCCCTCGGTAGGTACCATTCGAAAAAAATAATTATGTTTTCGTTAAAAATGCATTCAGAAAGTTTCAATTCCTGCTGCAGGATTTTTTATTGATCTTATCGATGGAATGACTATAACTATGAGTTACTAATGTATATTAGTGTATATTTTAACCTGATCAAGGCCTCAAAGGGTAAAAAAAAGAGAAATATTTTTTTTTTATTATAAAATGAAAGTTTGGCAACACTGTCGTATGTAATTTGAGCCGTAGAATTCGAAAAACATCAAACATACAGGGTGTTCCGTTTGAAAAATCGAAGTTGGTGGCTATTATGGCGTAACCGGAAGTCAGTCATTGTCTTTTCATATGTTTGTCAATCCGAAATTGTGTCTCATATCTAGGTACAGAATTTCATTCGAATCGGTCGATAAGTGAAGGAGATATAGGCATGGCCCTAGTCCCATTGTCACCCGGTATATCAATATCCTGTTTTCCCCTAGTGTGACATTCGAATCGTGAATGCTAGATGTCGCCCACTTCGTGGTAATCTTGACTAGTAAGTGACATTTGAAATAAATGAAATAAAAATTGTTATCATCCAAAAAATATATGTAGGTAGGGTTACAATTTTATTCTGAAAAAATCCAAACTAGCTTTTCTGCGACAAAATGTTATCGGTTCATAGTTTTTATAGTATTTAGAATCACCCATTAATGTTCAGTCATGTTTTATGAATGAATAAATTTCAGTTCTTATAGTGTTGCCATGACACTTTATGGACAAGTCCGTAAAAGTAGCATTTTACGGTTTTTTTTATTCATAAAGTATCCGTTTTGGGAAGCGTATACAAAAACAGTTTTTCGTGACAACCTGGTATCTAAGCCATTTGTAGACTTCATTATGGAGAGCTCTCCCTGTGAATTTCAGTTCTCCAAACCTACGGGATCATTCCGAAAATAATTTTTTTCGATGCTTCCACTCATTTTGTCATCTCCATATTTTACGAAAACTGTGTTTTGGGACCTGGTATTCTACCCTTTAAATTTTAAATCGTTCTGAAAAATATTTTTCATTATACCTATCTGAAAACACTGTATTTACATGCTTATTTAGCGCACCGAAAGTGGGCTTTTTTTTTACAGTTCTCTAGAAATCGCAAATTGTTTGTATATTTCCTTAGCAACGGGGTAACTAACGCTTGTTTTGTGACAATATCTGGATATTTTTTGTGGAAATATTTAAAAATGATTTCACCAGAGGAAGAAATATCACGTGAAGCGGCAAAAGTAAGTGCAGAATTACTGCCCAGAAAGTCACGTGAGAGATATGAAAACCAGTATCGTCTATTTTGCAACTGGCGCCAACAAAAGAAAGTTATGAATGTAAGTGATTATATTCTTCTCGTTTATTTGTCAGAAAAAAGCAAATCCATGAAAGCGTCAACTGGAAATTTGCAATGTTACAAAGTTGTCTGGCAGTAAGAGAAAATCTGAATGTTAGAAAGTTGTCTGGCAGTAAGAGAAAATCTGAATGTTAATAATTTATCAAAAACTACTACATTTCTCAATTGAGAAAGTGTTGGTTACACACCGAAAAAGTCCAAAGTATTAACTGCTGACCAAATCGCCAAATTTATACTTGAAGCACCAGACGAGACCTGGTTATTGAGTAAAGTAATTGTAATATTTGGCATATTCATTGCCTGCCGAAGAGATGACTTGATTCGTCTGACTTTGGAAGACGTGGGAGATAATGGCCGGTTTTTGATAGTATTCCTTCGAGATGGCAAAAATTAAAAATCAAGAAGTTTCACAATTACAAAGGAAGGATGTCCCTTTGATCCACATTTTATCGTAAATATATTAATCTAAGATTTACACACATGAATAGTAAAATATTATTTATTGCGTATCGTATTGGTAGATGTTTCGATCAACAGGGTTTCATATAATGACAGGTACAACAAAGCAGATTGCTGAATATCTGAACCTAGAAAATCCGGAAGATTATACTGGGCACGGCTTAAGACGATCTTCAGCATCCATGTTAGTCGAGAACGGAGGAGATTTGTTTACTTCAGAAAGGCATGGAGGTTGGCGTTCCTCGACTGTGGCTGAAGGCTACATCGAAGAATCGGTAAGCAGAAAGATTGAAGTTCCTCGTAAATTGTTTAGATATTCAAGAACACTAAAAACAACGCCAACATCAGAATACAATGCAGTGGGGGAAAATCAAAAACTGAATACTTCTACTAATATAGTAGCACTTTCAACTTCATCAACTACAGTTATCGAAAATGAAGTAGCTGCTAAAGGATTAGCTATTTACAATAACACAAATTGTACCATAAATATTTCCATTAATAAAAATTAAAAATACATGTTTTTGTTCGTTAATCTTTAAAAATAAATGTTTCTTAACAATCTGTGGTTTTCAGGTAGATTTAATGAAAAATATCGTTCATTACACGTCCATAAATGCTTTTACCGAGCTTGCACGACTTCCCGTGTTCGGCTGCGCCTCCCACGGGAACTTGTCGCGCACGCACGGAGAAAGCCTATTTTGTGGCAACCTGGTATTCAAACCATCACTGATCATAGTCGCTTCAGTGGCTTCGTAGCTTGAAGGACCCTTCACCAAGATTAGTACGTTGGTAAGTGAAAGTGGCTCAGTCCGATTTTGAGATTGTTCATAGAAAAGTGTCTCTCAATGTTGTAGCAGACGCCTTATCACGTTTTTTTTGAAGTTGCATTGTTAGATTTATCTACTTTGAAACCTGATGAATGGGATTTTGAAATGGTTAAAAGTTGAGAATGATGTCTTGTATAAACATATTTTTAACAAGTTTAATATTGAAAGTAATTTTACAAATTGGAAAATTGACGATGAAACTGCATCTAATTTTGGTCTTCCCAAAAGCATGGCTAGTATCTCTGAATCATACTATCGGCCCAATATGTATAAGAGTGTTTATCGTTACATCAGAAGATGTAAAGTATGTGCCGCCAGTAAACCATCTAATCTGCCTCAGGCAGGACAAATGGGATCTTAGCGGAGTATCAACTTTCCATTTCAGCTCATTTCTGCGGATCTTCTTGGTCCCTATCCCAGGTCAAAGTTGGGAAATCAATATCTATTGGTTGTGGTGGATTGGTTTACCAAGATTGTACTGGAGCATCCAATGACAAAGGTACTTCAAAGGTCAAAGTAAAATAACCAACTTTATTCAGAATTAAAAAATACAAAAGCAAAGTTTTAAATATAAAATAATATCAAGATGAAAATCTTGATTGAAGCCCGGGACTCGAAGTGATGGCGCATATGCTGTTTCAGTTGGAGGAAAACCCGGAAAAACCCACAACACCATCAGAAATCAGATCATCAACTTTCTCATAGAAAAGGACACATGCTCCCTGGGAGCTGAGAGAATCAATCTTGGAAAATACACGGCAGTCATCGAAGAGGTGCCAACAATTAGAACAATATGCAGTATAGTGTCCAGTGGAAATGCTGCCGCTATGATTAGATATGGCGTAGATATTATAAAGAGTATTCATTCCATCCTGAGCAGAATATTGGTCCAAATTCAAATTTTGTATGAGATAATTAATCACATTGTCCAATTTACTGCCATCAGTCGAAGAAACACGTTTTAAATGTATAACTAAAATTTTTGGAAATGTTTGTATCGAATCATCTTTTTGAATTCCCTTTTCATTCCACAAGTTGAACAGTATGGGCTCGCATCGTTAGTCAAAGTCTCCTCTTCTGTCAACAGTTCAATACATTGTGTTAAATTCACGACTTCGTTTGGCAAGTCTGGAATAGGGATTGAAAGTACCCAGAAAGGTTCAAAAGTAGCGGAGCAGTAATTACAAAAAGTACATCTCAATATAGACTTCAGCTGACCGGCAAATGTATCCACAATTTTGGAATTATGAGTAGACAGATATCTTGTCCAAGAAATGGAAGCTTTCTGATCATCATTCGTGATAACAAAATCGTTTGGTGATGGATGAATCTCTGCACTCGCCTTGTTTAAATCTTCATGTAAACCTACCAGAAGGTATCTCAGAAATTCTTCCGAATCTGCTGGGACGTTATGATCGAAGGAAGGAGCAAAATTTCTGAATAGACGGACGAAATGTGAAGTATCCACCATTTTTCGAGAAGAATAAAAGATTTCACTAGATTTCCTTTCATTCTTGATGTAGTAGTATTTAAATCCTCCATACGAAAACCATTCTTGAAAAATTCCAACAAAACATTGGTGTTCGAGAGACACTGGATCATGCTTTTCATAAAACAGGTATTTCCTACATTCTCCAATCCTCTTAGGCCAAATGTAGAAATGGAGTCTCTTGTTGGTGTGGCATGCTCACTCATGTTTAACGAAGAATCCATAGGTTCATTGTTCCTGTTATTCGAAGAAGGTGATAGAGAAACTGATATTGATTTTTTGGAAAGTACTGAGTGATTATCTTTGATAACTGATATGTATCTCGTAGGAAAATTGGGACGATAAAATAATTCATCCAGTAGATGCGATGGAGGAATTGTACCCATTACAGAAGAAGCATTGCCCCTTTGAATTTCTATACTAATTCTTTGTATCAAAAATGACGTTAAACGTTCATCTTTTGTAGCGCGGCCCACTCTCCTTCCAATTTCATGAATAAAAGACAGAGATTCAGGGCCAAAGACACCAAAAGTTTCGACAGCTATTGGATGGAAAAGATAATGATTTCCAAGATTTTGATATTTCTTTCTTTTCAATTTCTCGCTGGATATTGCTGCAGCACCTGCGGACTTGGAAGTATTTGCTAAATGAGACGCTGCAACTGTGTCAGCACAAGTGAAGTCCCACACCAAAGGTTTGCCACATTTCCAAGGTATCAGCGTCATACCATCAGGACGTTTACCATCATCTCGGCTAGTTCCAAGAGGTTCTAACACAGCTGGAATACCTGCCGATACCATAGAACGTTTGATGATATCATTGACTTGATAATGTCTGGATAAACGACCTGCACTTCTATGACAGCTCAAACCATGAGTTTCTTTTTGATTCACTTCACTACCACATATACATTCATGAGGAATACAAATATCTAAACCCAGTCGCAGTCCAATTGATATTCTGAAAGACTCGTCATAATAGCCCTCAATTCATTATCAAAGGATTGAAAAATCTTGTGAAAGAGTATTATGTTCTAAAGATTTGGTATAATGCAAGGTATCATGCTCAGATAAATAATACTGTGTAGAGTTTATTTTTATCCTCATTCCAACTATCAGTAATTTGTTCCACATTTTTATGATGGGTCAGAAACTATTGGGTGTTACATTTTCTAACTTTTGATCAAAAAGGGCCCTATCTTAGTGGGTGCAAGATGGTTTCAGACCGACAATCTTAAGTGGTGAGGTTGTTAGGATGGGGTAGTCATCGGGGGTAAGGAGTCGGCCCGTCAGCAGTGTCCTAAAGGTGGCTGGCAACAGTGCTGGTGTTTCACTACTGTGCCTAGCTAAGATGCTAATTAACTGTCGGCCTGAAAGATAATATGCAGTACTTCGAAGTTGGAATACCCTATAGTATTTTTTCAAGGTTCTCGCAACATAATTGTGGGTGATTCTTAGCAGAGCCGTACACAGGACTGTCTGGGTTGTTAGAGTCCTATGGTTGTTTGAGGCTGAGTCAAGGTACGATTCACGTGTTTCTTGGAGGTTAGGTATTTGGAGAGTGCGATCATGGCGCGTTTAATATGCTTCGCAAAGTCTCCTTCAAAAACTTGGTTCGTGTCTTTATTCGGTCCGAACTTCTGTGAGCCTTGGACATCTCATGGAGTTGCAGGTACTTTCACTGGTGAGAAGATTGAATTCTCGGTTCAATTTCTTGCTTCCTAATTTTTCTTGGGTTGAAAGAAGATGGAGCCTCAGTGATAGGTTTCTAGCATGTGAATGGATCTCTTCTTTTCCCTCTTTTTTTGGTAATTTTGGTGAGTGATAATTTTTTTATGTCTCGTTAAGTAATGTCATTCTGAAGGTGAATATCTCTGTTCTCTCTTTCATCAGCATTCTGAACAGTTGCCCAAAACATTAGTTGTTTTTCCTATTATTGGATAACTTTTTTTTATAAAATTTCTTTGTAGGAATTTGAAAGTTATTTATAATTTGCAGTTTGCTGTTTGGGAGTTCCAACTTAAGTGATTGGAGATGGCCCATTCAGTACGGGTTTATGAGTAACCGGGAGGGTTATGGAATTTATTCCTACCCTCGTCTAGTTAAGATAATTATTTGTCTCATACACATGATTCAGTTTTTGAATTCTGCGATTAGATACTTTTTTGTCTGTAGGAGCCATGTGAAGTATTTCGGTCAATTGTCTTGCTGGTGAGAAGACCGATATATGTATTATTGGTCGGTATGACAAACCTAGATGCTTACTTGGGGCCTCCGAGGCGTTTTCTTTCTTTTTGTCTTGGTGTTCATAGCACTTTTTAGACGTGGTGGAATCCTATATTTTCTCTAGGGTTCAGTTAGGAATCCTTGGTAAATTCCTAAAACAAAGTAAGATTATTCATTTCAAAATGAGTCTTTTTTCTTTTGGTTGCTAAGCTGACAAAAAAATTAGGTGATTCGTCATCAATTTTTCAAAGCCTCATTCTCAAGAGTAGAGTCTCTTTCATTCAACTTTATATTTCCTTTCTATCCTATTCTAGTACCACAATAAAAAATATTGACTTGTCAGTTATGTTTTATGACGAAGTTGAGGAAGGGTGTTTAATAGTTTCTATATGAAATCCCATCATAATTCAACATTTCGTTACTCTTTAATAGTTTCCACATGAAATCCCATCATAATTCATAAAATCTCAAGAACGATGATATTTCCATTTTCTGTATGGCCCTCCGATATATAGGTAACTGGCAGTCGAACGCTGCAAGAAATATTTGAGTTGGTAGGACTGGTATAGGGGTGAAAAAAAGAGAACCGGTCGCATCGGGCTGTAAACTCGATAGCGAACGGTCGATTGAATTTCTCACTTTTGAGAATTTTCGAAGTTTTCGCATTTTGGAGACAGAAGGTCTTTACCTTTATGATTAGTTCAAAAGTCAACCAATAATTTTGGCATATTTTACATTTAATCAGTCAAAAATATTTTTTTTATAAAATTCCCATGCGAGCACAAAAAATGGCCACATATGCGTCTTGTGTTTCAAGTTTGAAATATTCTGATGCACTTCAATAATAAGGGATTGTTGCCTGAATGTTGAACACTCTTGGTTAGTAAGCTCGACAAACTTATGTCATTCTTTTCATCTGACGATATTCTCGTCTAACCTCAAACTGGTAATTCACGAGTTTAGGTGAATTCATTGAGAAAGTGTCTAAAAACTCGTTTCTGCTCGTGTTTCTACTTTTATTGGTTCACGAAGCCCTTTTTGAGAAATCACAGGACGTTGAAGGATACAGAAATACGTCCCGTAAAGCGGGAAATCAGTGATATCTCCTACCTCAGGCACTACCTAAAACGATGGGTTTCGATGAATATCTATCTAGCAGCTTGGTGAGAGGAGATTCACAAGTGCTTTCATTCATTTTGAATGTAATCAGTAGAAGCTAGATTACCTTGTGATTCTGTGATTTCTGGGCTAGATCTTTCTCTGACCATTTTCTATCTTTTTTGAGTCAAAATATAGCCAAAGTACAACCTTTCATCTTCAAACATTGCGAAACTTCCTTTCTCAGTTCGAACCAAACCTTCTGCTTGATTCACAGTATTCAACGTGTCACTTCGGGGCATATATCTCGTTACGCTCTTTCTCTCTCACTTTGAGGAAATAGGCAAGATATTTGTTGTTGGTAGAAGAGATCAACACTTTTGGGTTATTTGGACCAAATAATTCAAAATTCACTCAGCTCACTTTGAGTAATATTTCTTTGAGCACATCATTTTCTCAACTCTATTCATCTTGCTTCATTTGATTAAACACTAAGCATCAAAGTAAGCGTAATCTTATCAAGTTTTTTTTTATTGTTCTGAATTGAGTATATTCACATTTTCCTTCTTGTTTGACTCAGCAAACGTAGATCTCTTTGTAATTTCACATGTAATGTAATCATTGGATCTATTTGAAATCTCACCTCTAGTGTAATTAGTGGATTAATTTGTAATTTTTTATGTAGCGTAATCATAAGTGCAGTTGGAATATACCAACGTTTGTATTTTGGGGCTTGAAAATTTTCCTTATCAATTTGCTCGCTCTGAAGAAATTCTCGGTTCTCCGAACCAAATTGTAACAAGATTTTGCTTGGTGTTTGTTGTCCACAGTCTGATCACAAAGGAGGATTCTCGATCAAGGAACCCAGTACGATTCAGATTGGCTGCTTAGAACCACAAAGAGTGAAGAGTTACCCTACCACTCGTTTCGAGACCCCACCTCTTCACTTACAACGAACCTGATTCTGGAATAAGTTCCTAACTTCCAACGAACCTGATCAGAAGCAATTGTCAAACAACTAGCAAACGTTATGTACATCGAGAGTCACAGAGTAAACACATCTGTTTTGTTTTGTTAATCCAAACAACTGCATCATGTAAAAAAGTACCATTGAACCACCACTGTCAAATTCTTCAACAAGAATCTATTTTTATTTTGATCATTTTTCTCGAAAATAACCTGGCGCTCAATTCATCATCATATCTTTTGAATTTCAGACTTGTTGAAAAACTACTTTAATTTCACTGGAATATAACGATATCCACGACCTCCTGTATCAACCTGAGCAGCTCATAGGCACCGCTATATGAAATAAGCATAGTAGATTGATTTGTTGAAAATATGAACAGGATGTTCATAAAATCAGATGTGGAATCATCTGCGACTGAAAGATAAACTTTAGTCACTTTAGTCTTGTGGGATATTCATGTTGAAAAGGGAAACATTCTCAATTGAATATTGAATAGAACTACATCTGATAGATATTCATGTGTAACGTTGTCTGTCCTTCGCCTTGAGACGACCTTGAGCATTGGAAAAGAGGGCATATCGTCGTAGACACGCTTCACCTTGGGATGACCTTGTGCATCGGGGGAGAGGTCATCTCGTTCGTACCACGCTTCACCTTGGGATGACCTTGAGCATTGGGTGAGAGTGCATATCGTCCTAGACACCCTTCACCCTGAGACGACCTTGAGTATTGGAGAGTGCATATCGTTCATCCCACATTCGATCTTGTATGACTTCGACATTGAGTGGAGATCTGTGAACGGGTGAACATTTTCACGGTGACCTTCACATGAATCCACTCTGACGTTGTTTCAGTATGGTATGAATCGCATGATGCACCCCAAGGTCGAGTCGGTGGAACCAAACAGAGTGTGACCTCCATTGTGCCAACTCCGCTACAAAAAAGAGATGTGGGTGCATGTCCTGTATTAGTTTCTCCTCGACTATCGGAAGCAAGTTTAAAAGATGTATTCTTGTAATTGTGGTGAATCGTTTACTCGTTGTGATAATCTGCGACGCCATCAACGCGAGAGTTGTCGGGGAGGTCCTTTCACAAAGCGTGTGAAATTGGATAATGGCGATGATGACTCCTCGTCACTTGCGCCATTGTATACATGTCAATGTTGTAATGTGACATTACCATATGGTCTAATCAATTCGCACAATAGAACATTAGCACACAGGACGAATTCATGTGTGCATTTGGGTAATGGCGTGCACATGATCAAAAATGCTTCGAAGTGCCGCATTTCAAGCTATAGAGTGGCTAGCAATAATGTGTATACTGAGCATGGGCCATTTTTTTAATGAGATCAATTACAGAGTCATTGGACTATTGGAAAAAATCATTGAATTACACAACTCAATCAAGGTGAACATGGAAGTGTTTGGCAGTTATGTCATCCAAACCCAGGAATTGACAGACATCAAATCATTCAACTCTCCGAACCGAATTGTCGATCGATCCAGCGATTTGAATGGATTCTTCGATACCTTTCGCGATATCATTATCGCTCAAACTACAGAATTTGAGAGCGTGATTTAGGTAAGTTGTAACATACAAAATTGTGCCGAAAAAAAGTTCTTCATAATATTTATTTGTTCTGAGATGGAGTTGTGAAAAATATTTGTTCTTGAGGTGAATATAAATAATTATAGCCCTCTTGGTGGATCATCATACATAAAGCTGCCGTAATTCATCGAGAATAGAGGAGGTGTGATCAATGTGAAGAATGAAGATCAGCACTGCTTCGCCTGGGCTGTGACATCCGCATTATTTCCTGCTGATCGTTACGTGTCGGAGATGTCCTCATACCCACACTATAATAGCGTCCTGAATCTGACAGGTATGAATTCTCCAGTTGAATTGCGGGATATAATAACATTTGAGTGTTCAAATGATATTTCAGTCAATGTGTATAGTTTAGAGTCTAAAATAGAAAACAAGAAAGTTCAATATGAGATTGTGGGTCCATTACGCTACTCTCAAAGGAAACTCCGAAGACATGTCAATTTGTTGCTTATCACTGATGAGAAAGGAAATAGTCATTTTTGTTGGATAAAAGATCTTTCAAGGTTGGTGTCTAGTCAGATTTCAGCACATGAACACAATATTTTTTTCTGTGATGAGTGTTTATTATATTTTTCTAAT
The DNA here is from genome assembly GCA_018342105.1 of Gonioctena quinquepunctata. Classification (NCBI taxonomy): domain Eukaryota; kingdom Metazoa; phylum Arthropoda; class Insecta; order Coleoptera; family Chrysomelidae; genus Gonioctena; species Gonioctena quinquepunctata. Next base: position 66,028 of record JAFIRS010003447.1, read on the forward strand.
GAGCGGTTACTTTTGCATCACCAGATGCATGATTATAATCATGTGTCTACAGCAATACCGCGAACTGATTTTAGGATCAATAAATTTGGAAATAGAAGTGCAAGGATGAACAACACTTGGTAGAAAACGACAAATCAACTGAGTCAACAAACAGAAGCCAGCCGCCAATTTGTGGTTTCGGTCAGCAGACCCTGCATTCCAGGGCAACAACCAACGTCACCACGGAGGCAGCTATACCTACCTGCGTGATATCCGAGTCTAGGAATATAAGTATAAAAGAGAGAAATATCGAGGGGACTGTTAAAAACAAAATGGAATAAATGTAATGCACATAGCCCTCAGAGAAAAGTGTCAACCGTAGACACGTGTTTTGGGCTCTCGGCCCTCATCAGTACGGTGGAGAAGTGCAAGGATGAACAACACTTGGTAGAAAACGACAAATCAACGGAGTCAACAAACAGAAGCCAGCCGCTTATTTGTGATTTCGGTCAGTAGACCCTGCATTCCAGGGCAACAAACAACGTCACCACGGAGGCAGCTGCGTGATATCCGAGTGCAGGAATATGAATATGAAAGGGAGGAATATCGAGGGGACTGTTAAAAACAAAATGGAAGGAATTTTATGGACATACCGTACCGATGAGGGCTTTGTTTATATACATATATATATATATATATATATATATATATATATATATATATATATATATATATATATATATATATATATATATATTATGATGTTCGTATATGATTGTTAGTAAGTTATTTAAATTTTTGTGACATAAACTTATCATAACAAAAGAAAACTCCGGCTATAATGCTTCTACCCTCTTTCTCTGTACACTTCACCACTTTTTTTTTAATTTATTTTTTCACCTTTCTGTAGCTCAGTCGGTACACCTGATTCTCCCTATCTCAGGAGGATTGCAGCAGCGCCATCTTCTTCTTTGCTTGATGTCAATATACTGTTTATGTTTGAAATATTGATTGTAATATTGTCAAATAATAAATAATGGGTCCAGAAAAAGTTAGATACTTGTTTTATATTGAGAATAATGCTTAAAACCAACCTATCTCTGAGATATCTAACTCATTCTACTTGTATTTTCCAACCAATCAAAATTGTGAACATTCAAAAACTTGATCATGCGCAATAATGAACATATTCTGAAATAAATACTTATAGGTTATACTCAGTGATTTGTGGTGAATAGAAGAAGAAAATTTTCACTCAAATTTATTGTCAATGAACCAAACACAACGTGGCTGTTCGATGAATGTTATCACTTCATTAAGTTTATGATTATAAAGTACCTGTTATGAGTTATGCTTTACACTCACACAAATCCTGGAATGTTCTGTGAATAGCTCATGTGGATGTTTTGCAAATGTTCAGCCTCCTTACTGCTGGTGAAGTCAAATATTGGAAATCTAACCACCAATTCCTGGTAACAGAATCCCTATACAAACTTCCAATCCCCATTTAGCCCCCCATTTTATCCCTTTATTAGTTGAATTTTCAAAAACTCTAAAACAAATATTTCTTCATTTATAACAAAGACTCCTATACAAATTTTCAACCCACATTTTAGCACCCAATGATGCATATAGATGGAAACCCCGTCCCATGTGTTCACGAAAGAGAATCAATGGTGTTCACTTCTAGTTCGAAAGCGAATCCATCATTTCAAATACTTTTATCGATGGCTTTGATAGACAGCGGAGCTCAGTCTAATTTTATCACTAGAAGATTCATGAGAAACTTCAACTACCTTTAAAAATATTAAGTATGCCAGTTGTAGGTATTGTTGGCCCTTCTACTAATATTACGAAAAAGGTTCATACTACAATTTCATCGTTCAACAAACAATTTTCAGAAAAAATATATTTTCTAGTACTTGATAATATCACAGCAAAAATAAAATTTTTTTTATCAATAGGGAGTTTATAAATTCATTGAAAAATATTGAGCTTGCTGATCCTGAATTCAATATTACATCAGAGATGGATGTATTAATCGGTGCTGAATTGTTTTATTCACTTTTAGAAACACTTACCTTAGTCTGAGGCAGGATTTTCACCAAATCGGCCTGATTCGCATCGTGGCATTCTTTAAGTCGTCCCGACTGGAATTGGTTTTGTATGTACACTGGTGACTGTTGCCGCGATTACGGTCAGCTTCATTAATAATGACCATATCAATCTTTTCAGATCAGTCTTGCTAACAATGTCGTCTAGTGAAGGAAGAAGCTGTCATGATCGCGTACTACATAAGAAGAAAGAGGTTCTGGGTGCAAGCATATATCATATTTCATCAAGATAAGGGAGTTTTATATACGCTCGTAAACTTGATAGACATGAAAAAAGATTTGAGTGCATGTATCGTATGCCCAAAGACAGTTTTATCCTTTGACCGAGCTACTGTGACTTCTTGTCTAAAAAAAACACACTTATTATAGAAGAATTGTAACATTGGAACGATTCAATACGTAATAACATACCTTTCACAATGTCCAGTCGCTTACTACTTCCGATGAAGATCGTGCATGAGTTACGTTCCTGAGTCCGGCCTGCCACCCAGTTCCTGAGTCCGGCCTGCCACCCAGTTCCTGAGTACGGCCCTGCCACCCAGTTCCTGAGTCCGGCCCTGCCATCCAGACTTCATGGCGACTAGATACATTGCTGACCAAGCTCCTACCGAGATTTATTTTTGCTGAGTAAGCTCACACCGTGAATTATCTTGTGAACCGAAGATCAACGAAATACCTTTATTATTTGTTTATGTTATGAATTATCTGAGATATGTATTTTGATCATTCCATTTTTGTCACTTGTAACCTGCATTTTCAATTTTCATTAAAAGCATCGAGTGAAGTAAATCTTTAATGGTGCAAAAAGGTGAACGTTGAAAAAGAGTTATTCAACACAAAATTGGTTTCAAACAATGAGTAGTGCTTTCCAAACCAAGGTCTGCGAAGGCACTATCGTAATTGTCGCAGTCGGGAGGATTTTGGAAAACCCAAATTCAAAAACCACTACCAGCAACAGGGTGAGAATCTGAATATCCAGCAACAGGAACGAATCAGAGGACCACTGACAACCATCCGAAGGACAGTACATCCCAAGATTGGTTCAGGATTAAGAAAAAAGAAGAAACAGGGTGAGAATCTGAATATCCAGCAACAGGAACGAATCAGAGGACCACTGATAACCATCCCGAGGACAGCATCGCCAAGATTGGTTTAGAATTAAGAAGAAACAAGAAAACTTATCCGTAAGTTACTCTCATTCCTATAACCATTTCCCTTCCCTACACTAAGAAAATTTTTCTCTTGTTAATAATAATTTCAATTTTCATGTTTAACGCATTTAGGGATAGAGCTATTCTAGGAGAACAAAATTATAACTTATTTTCCGACAGTGAAGAACATTTCGATCTCGATTTACTGTTTTCAAATTTAAATTTAAACAACACAGATTCAAATATGGCAGTTGAAATTAATTACCAACAACTAAAACCCTTTTTGGATATTATACCAAATTTTTCTGATGATCCTTGTGAATTAAACAATTGTTGTGCTGCTTGTGATGAGACTTATTTACAATATAATGCACAACCTGAATTTATAAAAAAATTAATTCTTAGAGGAATAATAAGTAAATTGGAAGGAAAAGCTTTGACTTTGATTTCAAGTAGAAATGAACTTACTACATGGGCACAGATAAAGGACTCATGAGGAATTTCATTTTCAGACCAAAGATATTTCACTTGTCTTTTACAAGAACCAAATATGAAAGAATATTCCCTTAGTTTTGGTACTAGATGTCAGTATTTTAGAAGTTTAATTTTTTCATCTATCAATAATGATAATACACTCACAGTAGATGGAAAAATGGCTCAAATTAGAAACAGAAAAATTTTTGAAATATTTACCTGCTATGATTCAGACAGCTGTTAGATTGAAAAACCCCAACAATTTGGAAGAAGCCTTAAATTTGGTTATTGAAAAAGAAAATTCCTTAAGCTTAGTAAACGATGGAAAAAGAAATCAATTTCAGTCAATTCTCCAACCAAGTTACAAAATACCATTGCCTGCTCAAAAACCACAAAATTATATACCACAATATAATTTTATGAATCAACAAAGAAATTCAAATTTCCCTCAACCAAGTTTTAACCAAAATAGAAATGTTTCTGATCAAAATTTTCCAAATCAGAATTTTTTGAATCAAAACCGTTTTCCCAATCAAAATTTCTCAAACCAGAATCGTAATTTTCCTAGTCAACCAATACAAATTCAAACAACATTACAAAAATTAGTGATTTTTCAACAATAGTTGAAGAAAATAATATTTCTAAAATTGTTGATAATACGGATAAACCATTAGTACCAATAAGAAATTTAAAAAATATTCAAACCAATAATGAGTATAAAAATTATGAAATTGAACATTGTTTTTCATACCCAGCCTTTAGAGAAGAATTCGTAACGCAGAATTTTGGTAAATCCAAAATTATGTTCTTGCGCGAATACAGTAGACCACCTGAAATGAAAACTTTACATCACGAATCAGGTAGACCTCCTGAAAATAAAATCTTAGATCGCATTCCAGGTAGACCTCCTGAAAATAAAATTTTAGGTCGCATTCCAGGGAGACCTCCTGAATAATAAATGCATATATAACCAAGTATATATAAAATGAAAATAAAAACTCTGAAGCTCACTAATATTTTCAAATGAGAAATAAAAAACAACACTCGTTAAAATTTCATGAAAAAAATTCGACTTCTTTTCAGATGTCTAGGATATCTAATTTTGGAAGAGTAGAGCTCAACTTTGTGTTTTGTAGAAACTACATACGTATTATTCACATTTTCCGAATTAACAACATGAAAACTATTTTTTTCAAATAACTCAAGATAAAATAATAAGAATACATTCAAAAATACTTAAATATTCAAATATACTTAAAGATATTGAAAAAGAAAATGAACAAATTGACAAAATTAATAATCATATTTACAAAACTGGTCAGCATGGAATCACAACAACTCTAGAATCACTTAAAAGACATTATTATTGATTGGGCCAACAATATGGATAGAGATGTAAAAAATTATATAAATAATTGTAATATTTGCCAGAAATCCAAATATGAACGACAACCTAATGAATTTGAGTTTCAACCTATTCCTATAGGAACCAAACCTTTTGACAGAATTCACATAGATGCTCTTTCTATCTCGAAAGAAAAATTCCTAACAGTTATTGATACATTTTCAAAATTTGCACAAGCATACCCTATACCAGGAATAAACGGAATCAATATATTTGACGGACTTTTAACTTTTATTACACACTATGGAATACCACACACAATGGTATGTGATGGAGGATCTGAATTTGATAATCAGAACTTTAAAGATTTTTGTAAATTACATAAACTAAATATTCATTTTATCACACCCAAAAATCCAAATTCGAATAGTTATATTGAAAGGTTTCACTCAACCATAGTTGAACACGTTAGAACCCAGACAAGACAAAATCCATCTCAATCTTTACAAAATTTAATGAAATACTCAATATTACATTATAATAATTGTATTCATTATTCTACTGGATACACACCATTTGAAGTAATTTCTGGAAATCTCTTTTCAAAAGATCCATTTGACATATCTGAAAAAGACATAATATCAAAGTATGTTCAAAATCACAAAGAAACAATGAATAGAAAATTTGAACAAATCAATGAAGAAATAAATATTAAAAAAACTAGAGAAGTTGATCAAATCAATAAGAAACGACACGCATTTCAACAACAAATGATACAGTTTACCACAAGGAACAAACTCGTGACAAATTGGCTCCCCGTTTCACTAACATTCAGCCGGTAGCCCAAACACAAAATAAAGTTAGGACTAAAACTTCAAAATATTCCAAACATAATATCAAAAAACGTAGAAAATATCAATTTCAATTTTTTGTATCTATTTCAGATGAAATTATCTCTCTTACTTCCATCCCTTCTATTATCAATGAATCCAATGAATGGATCCATTAACAAGTTAACTAATCCTATAGTGCCTATAGAAATGAAATTAACTAGAATAATCACTAGTAAACATACTTTTATAAGTTATATGAATATTACTGAATTAGTTGATATTAGAAATAAATTACAATTTCAAATTGAGTTTCTCAGTGAGAAAAATGCACTGAGCACTCAATCAAATTTACTCATGCAACAGGCACAGACATTGATGTTACAAGTTGACCATTCATTACAAATTATACAACCACATGTCATCCATAAAAGAGGACTTATAAACTTAAGTGGAAAAATACACAAATGGCTTTTTGGTACTTTAGACCATGAAGATGGTGAAAGAATAAATTCAATGCTCCAATATTTGAATAAAAATTATCAATTAATTCGAGACGAACTGAATGAACAACTTTCTTTTGCAAAAGAAATGATGACAAAAACAAATAAAACCCTTTACCAAATTAAATTCAATGTATTAACAAGTTATCAACTGATAAAAACAATTCAAAATGAAGTTATTGAAATCAATGCTTTGCATCTGATGATAGATTCTCTAATAACTTTTCAAAGTCAACTAGACCAAATTATTAATGCCATTACTTTTGCAAATATTAATTTTTCTCAATTACTTTTGAGATCAACCCCAATTTCTATTTCAAAAATGAACCTAGATGAAATGAAACATCTCACCTCAATAATACAATCTCACCATCAGTTCCAACTTCCTAATGAGCCACAAGTTAGCTCTTTACCTGTATGGATTATTATCCTCATTTGCATTCTTTTATGCATTATTATTTCCTTTGGAGTAGCAATTTACTACAAAAATTGCTACCCATATACTCCATGGCAGTATTACCGTTCAAAGCGATGCCAACAACCAATCCATATGGAGGACATGAAGCCTGGCCAACCAGAACTACCCCAGTCTTCATCTTAAGGAGGGAGGAGTTACGTTCCTGAGTCCGGCCTGCCACCCAGTTCCTGAGTCCGACCCTGCCAACCAGTTTCTGAGTCCGGCCCTGCAACCCAGACTTCATTGCTGACCAAGCTCCTACCGAGATTTATCTCTGCTGAGTAAGCTCACACCGTGAATTATTTTGTGAACCGAAGATCAACGAAAGAACTATAATACCTTTATTATTTGTTCATGTTATAAATTATCTGAGATATGTATTTTGATCATTCCATTTTTGTCACTTGTAACCTACATTTTCAATTTTCATTAAAAGCATCGAGTAGAGTAAATCTTTAATTGTGTAAAAAGGTGAACGTTGAAAAAGAGTTATTCAACACAAAATTGGTTTCAAACAACGAGTAGTGCTTTCCGAACCAAGGGCTGCCAAGGCACTATCGTAATTCATGCAGAGTCTTGTCCGATTCGTTTCTTGAAACTTAAACGATTAAAACGATTGGAATTGCGACAATTGACAAGACTACATAAAAATACATGTGCACGATTGTAATCGCTCGACCAAAATCGGGCCAATAGTGGTTGACCCATCTTGGTGAAAATCCTGCCCAAGTAATTTTCAAATGAGGAAAAAGAATGCGAATCTCAATTCAAGGATACAATTAAACGACATAAAACAGGGCGATTCATAGTCAGTTTGCCATAAACAAAGCCATCGGAAGTTTTGGTAATTCACTAGTAACTTCCATTAAAAGATTTCATTCAGTTGAGCGTATATTCTCAACAAATTAGCAATTTAAAAATAAATATATCGATTTTATGAAAGAGTGCGAAACATTGGGCCACATGACAAGAATGAATATCGAAATCAATATAATACATGATTCATATTACCTTCCCCATCAAGGCGTCATAAATGAATCAAGTAGCACTACAAAATTGCGTGTTTTTTTACGGATCTTGTAAATCAAGCAGTGGTGAATCATTGAATGATAAGTTATTGGCTGAACCAACACATCAAGATGATTTGTTTTCCATTCTTTTGAGATTTTGTCAAAATACAATTATGCTCTTACAGGTGATATTGAGAAAATGTACCGTCAGGTATTCGTAAAAAATGAGGAACGTGATCTGCAACGTATTGTTTGGCGCTAAAGTTCTAATCAGCCAATTCGACATTATACTTTGAATACACTAACATATGGTACGGCTTCTGCTTCATTTTAAGCAAAACGATGTCTACGGCAGGCCAGTATAGATCACATCACTGAGTTTCCTATTGCTTCTCGAGTCATTCTTCGGGCTCTTTATGTTGATGATATAATCAGTGGGGCTTTCACTCTGAAGAAGCCCAAGGTTTGAAACGGGACCTACTAATTATTATAGACAAATATGGATTTAATCTAAAAAAATGGGTAGTAAGTGATAAACGAATATTGGACAGTGTTAACGAAGGTATTCATACCAAGTATCATATAACTGGAAATGATCTGAAAAAGGCACTTGGAGTCTACTAGCAATCCGAAAAGGATATATTTCAATTCTTAATTAACGAAAGCGATTTTTGCCTAAACCTAATCACCAAACGAAACTTACCCTCGGCTTTATTAAAGATTTTCGTCGCTTTGGGCATTATCGCACCGATACGAGCTTTATTAATGCTACAATACTTGTGGAACCTTCAGCTTAATTGGGGTGATGAACTCTCCCCAGAATTAATATATTATTGGGAACAATTTATCAATCAATTGACTCACATCAATAACATAGTCATACCGCGATGAGTTTTATTGATTAATTTTGAGGGGGTAGAACTTAACGAATTATCTGATGCCTCCTTGAAGCGTATGGAGCTGCAGTTTATATGGAAACGTACAATCTGAGGTTGCACTACTTCGTTCTAAGAGACGCGTAGCACCTATAAAAACGGTTACCCTTCCATGTTTAGAATTGTGTGGTGCTTTATTAGGAGTTCGGCTGCATTCCAAAGTGATACGATCCTTGACTATTAACATTCTTGAATCTCACCTCTGGACTGATAGCACTATTGTTTTGTCATGGTTGAAACTTCCGTCAAACTCTCTTAATATATTTGTATCCAATCGTGTTTCTCTTATTCAACTGCAAACTGACATAAATCAATGGCATTATCTTCCATCAAATGATAATCCTGCTGATATTTTATCACGTGGTGTAAGTCCAAACGAACTTTGCCATCAAGTAATATGGTGGTGTGGACCGAGTTGGTTAAACGAAGGCCATGAGAATTGGTCAGTGTTGAAAAAACACGAATTAGACATTCCTGAGCAACGAACAATCAAGGTTGCTTTAGTTTCAACAAGCAGTGAAAACTATATATTCAAACGGAATTCAACATTAAATCATTGCAACGAATTACAGCTTTATGCTTACGTTTTACTGGAAATCGTCACATCTCCAGAACCAACAAAATTACTGGAGAACTTGCAGTACAGGGAATAGATAAGCGTACAATTTGCTTATTGAAATTATCACAAGCTGATAGTTTTTCTTCGGAATTTCGTAAGCTTCAGCTTAAAATACCCTTATCAAAGAAATCCAGATTGTTTCCTTTGGACCCAATGCTCGGATATCAGGATATTATCACAGTTGGATGACGGTTGAGAGAAAGTAATCTACCATTCTAAAAAGCATCAGGTTATTCTTGATCCCAACCATACTCTTGGCAAACTTATTGTTATGAATGAACATAAAAGGCAACTGTTCCAAGTAATTTCGAATTCATTACGACGATCATACTGGATATTAAGAGGTAGATTAAGTATTTGGAGTGTTCTGCGGGAATGATCAAAATGTTTCCGAGTGAATCCTTTCCGCGTAATCAAAAAAATGGCTGATTTGCCTTAAACTCGCATAACTAAAAATCGTCCTTTTCCTGTAAGCGGAGTGACTTTGCTGGGTCATTCTATATTAGACGGCAAATTAGGTAATCGAAAAATAATCAAAGCGAATTTGTACATTTTTATGTTTTTGTAGAAAAGCTGTGCATTTGGAAGCTGTGAGCGATCTCTCTACAGAGTCATTTTCAAATGCAATTGAAAGATTTATTTCACATCTTCACTCAGATAACGGATATAATTTTATTGGGGCTAATAACGATTTGAAACTGTTATTTGAATGGCTAGACAAACACGTCTCTGACGCCCAAATGAGGGATTACTTCCTTCAAAATAAAATCGAATGGAGATTCATTCTACCTCGATTACCTCATCATGGAGGTTTGTGGAAGGCTGCAGTTAAACGTACAGAATTTTATATTTACAGATTAGTGGGCAAATTAAATTTGGCTTTCGAAGAACTTTCCACCTTATTTTGCCAGGTTGAGGCTGTATTGAATTCTTGGCCCTCAATTCCAATCTCGGTTGATCCAGATGATCTCCATGCGTTGACACCTGGTCCTCATTGGCGAAGGCCTTACCTCAATCCCCCAAATCGATTGGCCCCATTTACCTTCGAACAGTCTCGATTCAAAATGCTGTTCAGAAATTCTGGAATCGATGGTCATCTGAATATCTATCAACTCTCCAAGTTAGGTCGAAATGGCAGGAGGCAACTAATATCATGAAGGTTGGATCCATGGTTTTATTGACTGATGATGGTGTACCTACCCTTGGAAAATGGGTTGGACCATTCAGATTCATCCATCATCTGACGGACTTGTTCGAATATGCAGCCTTAAAGCGTCTAGTGGTATTTTTGATAGAGCAGTGCAGAGGTTGTGCTTACTTCTAATACAAGATAATATTCAAAACCCGAAGATTTCAAGGCAGGCAGGATGTTCAAACCTTTGTACCAAAGGAATATTGTTGGAGTGACAACGGTGCTGTTCATGTACTTTGTTTTTGTTCTGCTGATTTGTCACAGTTATTGTTTTTTGAAAGACTTAAAGAGAAAGTCATTTCCTCAATGTATATTCGTTATTCAAATAAAAAATATTGAATTTGATATAGAGTCTTCTCAACGAATTCAACGAAAGCAAGTACTCATTCCAACTACCTAACAAGGCACTATTTTATCAGTCCTTCGCAATCACAAAGGGCAAAACCTATATTGCGACTAACAATCCTGAAAGGACACAAGCCTCCCTTTAACATGGTCCTTCAGAAAAAAACAGCGATCTTAGGAGTACGTTCTCAGTAGAGTTACATCCATACACGAGGCAACTGACCACCAAACTACGAGGAAATACCCAAACGAAGCCATAAAACACCGCCTGAATGTTTTGGAATTCCAATATTTCTTGTGCTATACTACATTTTTCCGGTCATTTCCCCGGTGAAGAAAACAGGTAGATTTCAAAGCAACACCTTCAGACAAGCGAACTGGTCAGCGGCTTATCACTTAACTAGTTGCCGGTGATTGAAGATTGGGGAGCATTACTGGGACAAGTAGTGGTGCACAGAGAAACGAACGCGAAGGTATATATTCCACAGCGAATGATATATCATTGAAACCATTCCGGATAATTCTCTACTTCTACAACTCCTGTAACAACCCAAAGTTGTTACAGAAAACGTCAGCGACTGTTTTGTTAACAATTTTTTGGCGGACATTCCAAATACAAATGCATTTTCTTCAATGGCTGACAATCTGGTAGATAATTATATAGCAGAAAATTCAACTTTTCTTTCTGAATTATATGCCTCAAAATCTAGTGTACTGTATTGTACCAAAAATGCATGCGAGTCATTTCATGCTCATTTTCTCAACCAATTTCATCACATGCACCCAAATATATATATATTTTTTTATTAATACGCGAATTATATATCTGCTACCGATTTATTAATATTGTCCATTTTAACACGGATGTTCATAAAAACACGTACTTTTCATTATGAAACGAATTTTCGGCCTATAGAAACACGTACTCGGGATAATCAAGTGGTATGTGTCTACATACTTGTTGTAATATTACCGTTCATACAACAAAATATTTCATAAGGACAGGACTGTGAAATTATAGGGGACACTGATTCTATGACCGCTCTATCCAAAATCTTCATCCTGTAAATATATTCACTCAATTATTTCCATAGACATTTAATGATATGGACTGGTTGTGAGAAAGAGACCATTGATATCAGAACCTGGGAAAAAGGACATAATGAGTTCAGGCAAAACATTGGTTTCGTATATTGTTTATATGTGTTTTAGTGTGGTGTTTTGCAAGTTTTTTATAAATTTATACAGTGTTTCTGAACTATTTGACAAGTTATAAACCTTCTTAAATACCTACGCCTTCTTCGTGTGCAGCCTACAGTTAGTTAGATACAAAAAAGGGCTGGATGTGAAATTTCATAGGTGAGTAAACATGTAGTGTAGGTAGTGATTTGTGGATTTTTTCACATATTTTCACATTATTCTGAAGAATTAACTTAATTTAATTCCTCAGTCACGCACAAACTGGTCACATTTTATGTGACTTCTCTTGTTTATATGACTCATTTTCATTTTTGTGTCTCTTTTTATATTGTAGCTGAAGTTAATATATTTATTATTATAGTATCATGGGTGGGTGGTAGGATTTTGTTTGATTCGGGGGTAGAATTTGGTGTTTTTTCCCGAGCAATTGCTTAAAAACTAATGTTGGTTAATAATATTTATGAATGTATAATGTGATTTATTTGATTCACAAAATTTTCCTTGTTTATCTGAGAACAAACGCAGAAATAAATATGTTTTCAAATTGAATAATGTTTTCTTCAAACGTTATAAATATTCATGTAATTTTTACTCCGCCGGAGTAAAAGTATACTTTTACAACGCCAAGCTGAAATGAGCAAGACTTCCCTACGGATTGTCCGTCGATCTCCGTCACGCTCGATAGAAAAAATATCACTTTCATTCCCAATAACACGTACTATTTTCCTCAGTATTTCCCAAAAATGATTGGGCCATTTTTTCTTTAGACACGGAATTTTCTAGATTACATAAACGTTTTTTAGTGATCATCAATAAATTTTTTCAGTGCTGAACTTTCTCAAAATTTTGCAAGAGAAATGAAAAACATTTTTATATGTCGCATAAAGTTCCTCCATGTGATGATTCCTTGAACTTTTTCAAAACTCATATCATTCACAGTAGTCAATATTTTCCTTGAAAAAAAAAACAAGAATAGGTTTTTCCAATGTAATGCCATAGCCAATTTGTATCTTCTGCCTTGCCTCCATTCTATCCTTCACAACATCTCTCTCTCTGAGAATGTTTCCCTTTTCATCTCTCTCTCTCTCTCTTACACAGTCCGCCAGGAACTGTGTGTTAAAGTCACGCGACGGCCAGTCCATCAGTTATAATGTCTATGATTATTTCCGATACGAGAATCATGTAAATGTAAAGATAAAAATCAATATTCAAGAAATGGGTATGAAAATGACTTACCCAAGCTTGTAGAGTAGGAAATGGAAAATAGAAGCAGCTTCGTTTTGTCACTCACGATCGCACTCCGTCGCAAAGATGATTTCTCTAATTAATAGCACGTCTGTGTATGGTAACACCAATTGCCGGAATGTGATTTTTTCTTCTCGTGCCCTAGGTCCTCGGCTTAGGCGGCATTCTCGATTCGTTCATTAATATCGTTGCTATCGAAGGGAGATACGAGGGTAGGACGTGGAATAGTAATTCGATAGGAGATGGGTACTTCTGATATATATATATATATATATATATATATATATATATATATATATATATATATATATATATATATCGAATCCACGCTCCCTTGCCAGAACCAGACCTTAAATCTGGCGCCTCAAACCACCCGGCCATTCGGACTTGATAGTGATCCATGCAAATGAAGTGCATATTCATGATGAAAAATGTTCCGAAAGAGGGACATACAAAACTTATGCACAAATTTTGCACAGGCACTAAATTATTTTTCTAATGTTTGCTGTGAATACTAACATTTTAAAAGCATTATGTTACTCGATGGCCAGGTTTTCTCTTATCCTGTATCTACCAGGGTCATTCCATAAGTAGTGCGTTCCTATAATATTCAATTAATTTCTTCTCGGCAATTTCCTCATGTACCATGCCATGAAATTTAACGTATTATAGCAGAAATATATATTCTATCGAATGACACTAACAAATATGAGGGCTGCTATTTGGAAAAACAAAACGATGACGTCTGGCACAATAATGATGTCAACCGAAAGAGTTACATGTCCAAATGTGCACGTTCAAATATTCAAATTGACGTATGGGAGTAGTAGTTTATAGCCGGTATCAGGGATCCTCCCACGGCCTTGACCTTGACCCCCCTAGCCCCCAATTGCAGCCCATTGCATTTGATCTTGACCCCCCCACTGTAACCTTGAGATGGGGAGGTTGAAGGTCGTGTATCATTGACATTGAAGTGCCCTTGTGGTAGATCGTGTGGTGTTTGCATGACCTTGTCTGTAAGAGGGATTCATTTCTCGTTGACCTTGTAACGCTAGTCGATGGGTAAGGGATTGCGCATTCATTTCAGTATGCACGAGGGTGTCATGCATGACCTTCGAACTAGCATCAGTGTCACAGGTCTACTTTTCATATTCTTCAGCCACCCTAACCACCGAGATGATTCATCAAGGGGGGATGTGCATGGCCTCCGAGCCAACATCAACGTCACAGGTCTATTGATTTTTTCAAGAGTTTTCGACAACCCTGCAATGATTCATCAAGACGATTTCCATGACCTTGGACACTGCGTTATGGGACTATTGATTTTTCCTAGTATGTGTATTATGAAATCGAAACAAGTGAGAGGAGAGCACATATTGACCTTGTTTGTGAGAGAGTCATTCCATGTAGGTTGAAGTTTGGTAGATTTGGAAAATGGGCACAATTTTTTTCCAATTTGTCCTTGACTCTTGATGTGTTGCAAGATCAGTAGGAACGTTTTATTCGATGACTCTCAGTGTGGTGGGGGGGATTTATTCCTTATAAAATGTGTTTGTGAATTCGTTGTTGATCAGAAGTTGAATTATAGTCAACAAAAGAACTTCATCAGCTGGAAGTCAATTCAGTAAGTGTATTTTTTCATCAGTGGAAACGTATCTTCATAAATTCGCTATGTCTCTTGCGAAAATAGATTTGGAAAAAAGTAATTCCTCAATTATTGGTGCGGGGAGCCAAAAACATGAAATTTTATAACAACGAACAATGTCATCATTTCCAATTAATCAAGTGTTTCAAATAATTTGCATGAAAGTTTACAACACTCGATTTGGAAGATCGATTCTAATGACATTACGTGATAATAATAATATTCTATTCAAATCTTGGCTAACCAAAAGTATTTCAGATCAATTTGATTTGGACAGCGTCAACTGCATGAATGCTTCAGATGGCAAATATACAATTGAATACTTGGGGCAAAGTGTTCAAGTGTCATCTGGTTCGAGGACTCGAACTCTTGTCGGAATCAATTTCATTGAATGAATATATTTTTTTTCGTTAGCATATAGTGATTTATGTAGAGATAGTTCCTCAGTAAAAAAATGCATTCAACAGCTCTTCATTGGAATATTTCTGCACGTAAGTCAAATTATTATTATAATATCAATGGAATATATTATCAATTCTGTTTTTTTTTGTTTCAGTTTCCGACATACATTATTCAAGTCAGTATTGGATCAAGTCAATCGATATTCAACTATCGAGAGTTTGAGCTCTCATTTCAATGGAGACGATGCACGCCCACCATCAAAAAAGGGATCTGACCGTTTGCTTTCCTCAATATGTCCAGATGTCTGTGAAAAAATTCAACTCTGGCATTGAGTTATGTGGCAAAGTTCTCACTGGAATCATCAAAATATAGCAGTTCTGTAGAAAAAATAGACAAATGTGATTTGAATATTTTTCTACTGATGCATTTACCATATCAAAAAACATATCATCCCATATCTTAAAATAAAATTAATGAAATATAAATTTCAATTATTCACCCAAACCCTTATATTTTCAACACGTAGTTAAAAAAATCAATCATTTTCTCAAAGTGATTTCTTTGCTCTATAGATCACGTACATTTTTCAAAGGTGATTTTTTCAAAACTTTAAATAATATGTATTCGTTAGTTGAAGTTGCGCCGAAAAAATGAATGTGATTTCTAGGGTCCCTCGTTATTACAGCTGCTACTCAAATTAGCTATGCTTGCATCTCACTGCTGAATACACTAGGTCCAATTAGAGATATTTTCAATGAATAGCATTTGCTGAAACTGTGCCGTTAGAACATTTCGTCATTAAGCGTTCATTTTGGAAGAGATATTCAATGTACCCTGAGTGAACAATTAGTCACACATCCTTCTGGAAAAAAGGAATCCTCATTGTGTTAGTTTTGTGACTACACAATACTGAATAATAAAATGGAAGGCCTTCAGCAGCCCCCAGCAGAATAGCCAGCTTTCATATTCATTTTTGCTGAAAAAATTAGTCCTATTCACACTTCGCCAGAGAAAAGTCGTACGGTCGTGATTATTCTCAAAAAGTGTTTTTGGTTCAAAGTGATATCGAACGTAAAGTACATTTATTTCCAGCGAAATTTTCATCCTTGTATATTGGGGTAGCGAGATCAGCACATATGTAAGTAGATTTTAATATTTTGATAAGTGAATATGAGTTTTTTTTTCAAAATATCGATTTTTCGATCAGGTTGATCTGTTCATAATTTCCAACAATAATTATTGTGATAGTTTGCGTTTTTTTCTATGATACATGAAACGTTCACTATTCAATCGAATTCATTCTGATATGTGTATATATCCAATCAAATCAGTAGGAGATTTAAGCCGGTTCTGGCTCTCCCCCCACCACTATGACGTCACGTGTGACCTTGAATAGTTGCAGGTGTGCAATGTGTGTGTGTTTGACCTTGATATTTGACTTTGAGATTTGTCATTGAGTTTTGACATGGGGTTTCATCGAATTTGGGATTCGACTTGACCTTGAATATGACCTTGAGATTCATAACATTAAGTTTTGACTTTGAGATTTGACCTTGAGTTTTGATGTTGAGATTTTTCATTGAGTTTTGACATTGGGTTTCATCGACTTCGAGATTCGACTTCAGTTTTGACCTTGAATATGAGCTTGAGATTCATAACATTAAGTTTTGACATTGAGATTTGATCTTGAGTTTTGATATTGGGTTTGTTTCGGCAACCTAAAGATTTGATCTCGATGTTTGTTTGACCTTGACTAAAGTTGTGGTGTAGGCATACATATTATGTGTGATCATGACCTTCATGAATCCTTACACTCTCCAAGCGAGGAGGGCGTTCATCCTGTGTGAGAGCTAAGAGTGAACTGCGAGTATTGATGAGCGCGCTGGATGTCAAGAGAATCCCCTCACAATACAGATTGCGCATCTCATCGGACTTGTTGTATGGTGGGGGTATTTCACTGAAATATTCCAGGAGAAGAGTATTTCGAATCAGTGTCTCCTCCAGTGAGCTATTGAAAACAAGTTACTGAAATGTATTCGTGTGATTGTGGTAAAGATTTCACTCGTAGTGATAATCTACGTCGGCATCAACGGGAAACTTGCCAGGGAGGTCCTTCAGTGAAACGAGTTAAATTGAACAATGGCGATGACTCACCACCTGCACCACTCTATACATGTAATTGTTGTAATGTGACATTTCCATATTGTCAAGTCAACTCTCACAATAGAACACTCGCACACAGGACGAATTCATGTGTTCACTTGGGAGGTGGTGTACACCTCATTAAAAATGCATTCAAGTGTCGCATTTCCAGCTACAGAGTATCTAGTGAGAATATGTATACAGAGTATGCACCTTTTTTCAACGATATCAAGCATAAAGTACTCGAGCTATTGGAAAAAAACATCAAACTACACAACTCCATCAAGGTCAACATGGAAGTGTTTGGAAGTTATGTCATTCAAACACAGGAATTGACAGATATAAAATCATTCAATTCTCCCAACCGTATAGCAGATCGATCAACTGATTTGAATGGATTATTTGATGCGTTTCGTGACATTATAATTGCCCAAAGTACGGAGTTTGAGGAGCGTGATTCAGGTTTGTAGTTATAATTGTTGCAAATGATGAAAGGTTTAATGAAAGTAATTTTTCAGGATGGAGTTGCGAGAAAATTATGTTCCTTGAGGTGAACATAAACAAATACAGTCCACTTGGCGGATCATCATATATGAAACTTCCCGAATTCATTGAGAGAAGAAAAGGTGTTGTCAACATAAAAAATGAAGACCAATGCTGCTTTGCATGGGCCGTGACATCTGCATTATTCCCCACTAATAATAATGTATCGGAGGTGTCATCCTATCCACATTATGAGACTGTCTTGAATGTAACAGGTATGGATTTTCCAGTAAAATTACGTGATATAAAAATGTTTGAGTATTTGAATGATATTTCAGTCAATGTTTATGGTTTGGAATCTAAGATTGAGAATAAGAGAGTCAAATATGAGGTGATTGGGCCCTTACGATACTCTCAGAGAAAACTCAGAAGACATGTCAATTTATTGCTTATCACAGATGAGGTGGGAAATAGTCATTATTGTTGGATAAAAGATCTTTCAAGATTGGTGTCAAGTCAAATTTCAGCTCATGAACACAAAAAATATTTCTGTGATGGATGTTTATTGTACTTTTCGAATGAGCGATTACTATTGCGTCACCAGATGCATGATTGTAATCATGTATGTACAACAGTGCCGCAAACTGATTTCAGAATAAATAAATTTGGGAAAATGGTTGCCGGTAATACATTAATGTTTGAAAATTTCGAAAGACAAATGAATGTACCTTTTGTAGTATATGCAGATTTTGAATCGGTTCTGAAGCCTATACAAACCACCGAACCGAATCCAGAACTCGCGTACACGAATAGAACCTTCCAACACGAAGCTTACTCATTTGCTTATCTGATAAAATGTTCCTTTGATGATAAATTAACAAAATTTGTTTCATATAGAGGTGCTGATGCGGCAAAGGTTTTCACAATGCGAATAGAAGAAGATTTAAGAAATATATATAATAATCATTTGAGGTATGTCAAACCAATGACTAAACAAACCCCAGAAGAGGAAAGGGAATTTCATAATGCCACCACTTGTGGTATATGTGAAAACCTTTCACAGAAGGGATGTTAGAGTCAGAGACCACTGCCATCTCACGGGGAGAAAAAGATATCCAGCAGCGCACTCTGCCTGTAATTTGAATTTCAAAATACCAAATTTCATCCCCATTATATGCCATAATATGAGTGGTTATGATTGCCATATGTTCATTAAAGAATTGTATGAGGAAAAGGATAAGGTTGATGTTATTCCCCAAACTAAGGAAAAATACATTTCGTTTACAAAACATCTCTACACACATAGCTATCAAAGTAAAGAAGGAAAAATTAAGAAAAATTTTTTGAAAATGAGATTTATAGATAGCTTCAAGTTCATGTCAAGTTCATTAGAAAAGTTGGGTGCAAATTTGAGTGATAAGCAATGTGTAGAGATGTTAAAATGTTTTCCCGATAAAGAAAAATTCAATTTAATGAGGCAGAAAGGTGTTTTCCCATATAGTTTTGTGGACAACATCAATAAATTGGATCATCCTAATTTACCGACAAAAAATCAGTTTTATGACAATTTGAATGAGGAACATGTATCAGAGAAAGATTATATGAGAGCCGAACGTGTTTGGGCACTATTTGAATGTGAGAGTCTTGGAGAATATTCGGATTCATATTTAAAATCTGATGTCCTACTACTATGTGATATTTTCGAGAATTTTAGACGGATTTGTTTAGATACATATAAGTTGGATCCAGCTCAATATTATACTGCACCTGGATTATCTTGGGATGCAATGTTGAAATATACAAATATTGAACTTGAACTGCTAACTGACATTGATATGATAAATTTTTCAAAAAGGCATCCGTGGAGGTATTAGTCAATGTAGCGATAGGAAGCATATAGCAAATAATAAGTTTCTGCCTGATTTCGATCCCAATGAGCAATCATCATTCATTTCATATTTGAATGCCAAAAATTTATATGGACATAGTATGTCACAACCATTACCTACATCTGATTTCACTTGGCTAACTCGAGAAGAAATCACAAATTTAGATATTATGGCTGTGGCAGACAATGATCCATATGGATATGTCCTTGAAGTTGACATACATTATCCTCAAGAATTGCACGATAAACATTCCGACCTTCCTTTTCTGGTAGAAAGTATAGTGCCACCCAATTCCAAAAGCAAAATTCCAAAATTGATTCCAAATTTGAATGATAAGCGAAAGTATGTGGTTCATTATAAAACTTGAAACAGGCTGTCAATAATGGTTTGATTGTTATGCATACTCATAGAATCCTAAGATTCAAGCAGTCATGTTGGATGAAGCCTTACATCGATCTCAACACTCAAATGCGTAATAGATCTAATAATAAGTCTGAGAAAGATTTCTATAAGTTGATGAACAATGCAGTTTATGGCAAAACGATGGAAAACGTTGACAATAGGATCGATGTGAGGCTTGTTACACATTGGCAGAATGCTCACAGAAGTATGGGAGCAGGCGCTCTGATTGCACGACCAAACTTCAAAAGTTGCACAATTTTAATGAAAATTTCGTTGCGATTCAAATGGGTAAAGTGAAAGTGTATTACGACAAACCACTGTATTTGGGATTCTGTGTTTTGGAATTATCCAAGACTGTAATGTACGATTTTTACTATGGATGTATAAAGAAAGAATTCGGTCAGAATGCTTCTCTGCTCTACACCGATACAGATTCTCTAATTCTGAAAGTAAATACCGACAATTTTTATGATTTCATCAGCACCAATATAAATAGATTCGACACATCTAATTACATTGAACATAATAAATTCGGCATACCTGTAACAAATTCAGTCTTGGGTAATTTCAAAGATGAGTTTCCCAATGATCCAATAATTAGTTTTTATGGTACAGGTGCGAAAGCATACTATGTTCAATCTCTAGCAACAGAAGTAAAGAGAGCCAAAGGGGTGAAGAGATCTGTGATAAAGAATCAATTGACATTGGAGGATTACAAGAAAATAGTTGAGAATGGTGGTAAAATTTTCAGGAAGATGAACTCTTTCAGAAGCATCTCACATGATATGTATACGGAATTGAAAAATAAAGTAGCACTATCATATGATGATGATAAAAGATTCATAATTCCCAATACAACACAAACCCTCCCTTGGGGTCACAATGACATTGAGTTCTATCAGTGCGATCCTAATGAAACTATTCGTATATGTAATAACATAGTTAAATCTTTTTCTCAAGAATATGGCATGAATTCCGAAAGTAGATTGGATTATTTAATCGCATTATTGAGTGCAGAAATAACTGAATAATATCATTCGCAATACTCAAATTAACTGGAAAATGCATAGTTGAGTTGTTAAAATAATTAATATATATAGCATTGACATAAGTAATGAGAAAATAAAAGTATTGAGGCATACTATTGTGTTTTATTTTGAATAGAAGTAGTGAATCCTCAAAATAATTCAATTTTCAATCTGCGTCCGCGAATCAGAAATTTGTGCAATTATCACTTCGCGGATACGAAAACCAGCGAATTAAATTAATTCGTTGCCGCAGATTAAATTAGTTCGCGGATCGATTCGCGGATCGAGATAAAATTAAATCCAGAGATCGCGGATTTGCGGCCGCAGGCCGCGAATCCGCGATCGCGGATTAAATTTCAACTGCTAGATTGAGGGGACGTAGATTCATTTCTATATATCTGAGATGACTTTTATATTAGAATTTCATATATGTCTGATATTTCATATATGTTAATTCGTCCGGATAGTGGATTATATATCTTTAGATCTTTGTCACAATGATCAGTGTGAATTTATCCATGTTAGTGGCAAGATGAGTAATGTTATAGATAAATTTGGTCGCAAGAGGAAATGTAATCATACTTCAATCATACATAGACCTACTGGTGTTGGTTTAAAGCACACACAAGATGGAGACTATGATATGCAGGGCAAACGATTGAGGAATGTTGGTGATCCAATTGATGCGAGCGATTGTGTAACCCTCACATATCTCGACAATCAAATAACAGACACGAAGGAAGTTACTCTTGCTGCTGTACAAGCATCCGTTCAATCAGCAGTGGACATTGTATTAAAAAGAATTGAATCGTTGGAAAAGAAAAATTCATCCACTCATGGAAGGACATCTGATCAAGCATTATTGCATGTTCCCGCCGCCTGGTTGCCAACCCAACATGTCATTGAAGATCCTCAGTATATGTAAAAATATATAATGTAGTTAAAAACATCTGTTTTCTTGTGTGTTATTTGAAAGAAATAAAATTGGAAAAGATGCTTAATTGTGTGTTTTATTTAGAATTTGATGGAATACACTCAAACTTTGAGTGACAACTTTCAGAACATTAATCGATATTTCGTCAGACCAGATAGAAAAATGCCGTAGAAAATAAATTACAAGTCAACTATCTTACCATCTCAATACCAACAATATTTGTAGCTAATGATCTGTAAAAAAAAATGTTAGTGATATTAGTATATTTTTCCAAATATGATAATAAAAAGACTTCATGAAGCAGAAGATGGCGCCCCTCTCACGCACCATCCCGTGTGACCAACCAATAATTCAAATGTACACTCCAATCTGCTTTATGAAGTCTAGGAAAATCAACACTATTCAAAGTTATCAACTAAACATTATTAGACATTATTTAGGATATTTATCACAATGCTCCTTATATAAACCCTCATGAAATTTAAAAATTAATAAATTCTCCTGATATTGAGCCTCGCGATTGGCATTCAATTTTTCCAATTCTTCCATTCGCCTTTTCAATTTTGAAGCCTGTCGAAGGTGTTCATCATGTTCTAATTGAACTTGTCTCAATTCGTCATAAGATGGACGGGAACGTTCGACCTCCCGTCCAACCTTATCCATCATCTCCTTCAACTGTCGTCTATTGGACAATACAATGTCTGCATTGAAGACGATGATGGATTCGACTTTCCATCTCTTTTCCCACCTCCGACCTTGGACGATGTTGGTATAGGTTCAGCTGAAGCAACAGATGGTCTACGATAATTACCATCGATCGGTTTAGCCGCCACCGGTGCTAGGGATTCCACCACGATGGCTGTGTCGGGTACTACATTTTGCTGCCGCCTATTACTGGCGGCCCGTGCAGTTGGCATGGCGTATGGGCTGTATTTCCTCACACCATCCTTAAACTTCTGCAGTCCCGAACACTTGGCAGATCCTCTCTTGGAGACTTTGCCTTTATAGGAGCCTGCTTTTGGTTAGTTGCTTCACCGAAGGAGGTCTCGTGGTGAATTCGTCATCGGAATCCGAACACCTGCGCTTCATGCTCAACCTCGATGGTCCAGCGTCGTTCAGGGATGGTACGGGTGACAAAAGAGCTGGCAATGGGTTATTCCATTCGGAACATTGTGATAATCTATCATCCTGAATCACTCCACCTTCTCTTTGGGATGGTCCCGCCACACTAGCTTCACGACTATCACGTTCATCACCATCTACTCCAGGGCGAGCCAAAGCCATGATATTCATAATTGTCAGTGCAGCGGAAGCATCCTGCGATGGGATGGATTTCTTCATGATGAAAATCTGAAACAAAGCTAAAAATGTTAGATAGATACCAGCGAGCAGAGTCGAAGGAATGATTGTTTCGATCCAGCACTCGTATTTTTATGCCTTTTCCCCACTCTTCGGGAGGAGGAGTCCATGTAGAGCGCATGCGCTGGCAATATGCAGGATGGGTGATGTTTACACGCCTTAGGTGAGTGCATGTTTTGGGGAGGGGATATTGAAGTTATTTCTACGACTCATCTTCTAGTTTCGATATGTGTGAGTTTCTTGGAGTGGGATTGAGACCAAAATAATATAAATTAAATCCTTCAATGGTAGGACTTCATTCGAAAACTTGTATCTTGTTTAGAATTATCAAAATGTGTTTCAAACGTGCCGTTGAAGAAGTTGTCAACATGATGGAAGAATTGAATATTCAAGAGGAAGCAGGCTTCATGGAAGAAGCAGAAGCAGATGCTGCAGGTGAAGCAGATGCTGCAGAGGTAGAACCAGCAGCAGCAGTGAACCCCGCCAACGATGAGGGAGCATTGGCTGACGAAGACGAAGACGAAGACGATCATTTGGTTGCCGTTGATGAAGGGTTAGGAGATGACGTCTTCGACGACCTGGATGAGGTGTTGTCCAGAGGCAGGGTGATCAATACCGCATCGATTGCTCACCAGGATATCCTGTACTGTGTCAACTACAGTATAACAGAGGTGATGACGAGGAATGGGATGGCGAATTTGTGTTTTGAGTGTTTCTCCACATTCAGCGGAATGATCAATTTCCATCAGCGGTGTCGGGCATTGGATCTACACCTGAGGAGGAAGTTGAGAGACATCGAGATGAAATTTTGTGACCGCTGCAAAATTCCATTATTTCAGGTGAAATTGGCAGATATATGTTGCTATTGCAATAGTTAGTTTCATTTGAAATAATGGATCAGGAATGATTGTTAAATATATATTGTATATTTTTTTAAATATAAATTTATTATGATGTTGACCTTTTTTTGAATAAATTACCTTTCCTAATAACAGTCCTATAATTTTTCTACTTCCAAACAATAAACATTTCTGCATATGGTGAAATTGGTTTCAATGCAAAAACAGATTTTTCTGAATCATTCAAATAATCCTAACATGTCTGAGCTCGAATTAATTTTCCCTTCTTTAAAGCGAATAGATCAATGTTGAAATAATATATCATTTAGTCTACACATAAAATATTCTTATAAATTGGGAGACTTAGAATTTTTTGAAACTCGAAATGATCAAGCACATTCCTACTATGCACTTCATTCCCACTCCTGACATCCCTCCACTCCTCTGAATGATATAAATAGTGTTGCACATCGATCATCTCCTCACTTCTGATCATCATGTCAGGTGTAACTAAAGCTTCTGCTGATTCGAGTGAATATGTGTTGGAGCGTGGTGATTCACCACCTCCAAGTTTGTTACCAGTGGATGATGGTCCCATCCAAGTCGTGGAGATTAGCTCTACCAGTGGCCATATGGATATGGAAGCATCAACTTCAGGACCTCCAGCGGATTGGACTTCTGACTCTAATTCAGAGTCATCTTCGTCATCAACCATAGATAGAAGATCATTTCATGGAGATGACGATTGGTGGTTCAGCGATGAGGAAGGTATGGACGAAGACCATGTTTGCAATCAGTTCTGCGACTGTGTGAGCGATGCGGAGTGGGAAAGAAATGAGCAGGATGAGTGGTGGGACTTAATGCATTTCCGTAGACCGGGACGCAGACGGCCGGCCGTACTGCAACCGGTGGAGGACGAAGTGTTGGTGGTTAGTGATGATGATGATGATGTCATCATGATAGACTCGGACGATGATGATGATGATGTCATCATGATAGACTCGGACGATGATGTCATTGTAATAGATTAGAGGTGGAGTAGATATTGGAGGGTAAATTTTGAAGGTAGTACTCACAGGATGATGCGATGGTTGGGGCATCATCCACAGGGTGGGCGCGCGCGGGGCGCCACCCTCTACTCCACCAAGAATTAATTTTTTGAATAATAAAATAGTTATACATCAGAATGATGAAAGTTGAATAACATCGATGCGTCCACAATGATATATGACAAAAAAATTTTAAATATTACTTGGGCACCGAGAACATAATGTTATAAAGTTAAGAATAAGCAAAAAACTTATATCTAGTGAAATCACATATATATATATATATAATATATATATATATATATATATATATATATATATATATTATTATAATAGTTTAATTTTTAAAAAATTTGGAATTTTATCAATAATGTTAGCAGCTTCATTATTCTTCTTCGGAATCTCATTCGATCTGCAGCCACATATTGCCAATACGTCTTTCTTGCATTTTTATATGCATAACTCCAAGTTATCAAATAGTAGGTTTCATTATTATTTTCATTTATCATCACTCTTTTCATAGTGGTGTACGTGTGTGTGTATGTGTGATGTGACTTATTCAAACTACATAATTCAAATGAAGTGATTATATTGAATATTACATATATATATATTATATATATATATATATATATATATATATATATATATATATATATATATATATATATATATATATATATATATTTTCGTTGTGGATTATCTGACACAATGAAGAAAAGAAATATTTTATTATATTTTATTCATACATGTTAAGGATATAAAAAATCTATGGAATCATCCAAATCAATGTCTTCATCCAATTCCAGACATATCGTTTCATCCGAGTCGTAGACTGAATCTCCTGCATGTGCATTGACTTGAAGATCTTCTTCTTCATTGGGCACCCATCGCTCCAAATTATTGTCCCATATGACGGCGCGAACGGTAGGTTGTTGTCGTCTCCTTTCTCGCATCAACTCTTCTATGGCCATTGAAGTTGAACTGACTTGATTGTCCTGGATAGATGCACTATCCGAAGGATTTGGTGTAACTTCCTGGGGTTGTACGGGACCAGTGGTAGAGTCAGCTTCACATATAACTTTAGACATTTTGGATGCTAGTGTGAAGGAATGAATCAGAAACCATTCAATTTATAGATATCGAATGACTGTGAGAATACAGTTAGAAGTAGCGGGAGTACCCCCTCCTACACATGGGTGTAGATGGAAGGGAGAGTGTCGAAAATATGTGTATGAAAGGTGACACACATGCCTACTACATCAGATTAAAGTTTCAATCTTTGATTCTTACATTGAGTTTGAAAATATCATTAAAGTTATTGAAATGAATACCGCCGAAAGTTGCAGCATTTTATCAACTTTGTTGGGTGATGGAGCTGAGAAGTATTTGTCAAATGATGTGATTGCAGAATTGGGTCAACCTGAACATTCCAACACTACAACACCAGATGATTTGCGGGATTTTGATATGGCCGAGTTTATCATGATGACTGATGAACCAACAACAGCAGCAGCAACAACAATTGATTATTTGGAGCGTGATATTGAAATATCTGAATTATTGCCAACCTGTTCTTCGCTGCCCAATAAGGAGGAAGAGAAAGTAAGACGGGTGAAAAATAGGAGGCGAAATACACTCGATGTTACCGACCTGGTGGTTCCAAAGCCCGCTTCTTCCAAGGCTAAAGGAAGGTCAAAAAAAGGCAATTCAAGGAGAGTAGCATCATCATCATCTCTTACCCCAGATTCCATATCAACGTCACTATTGAATTTCATTGATCTTTCATCGTATGCCCCCCTGCAGAAATGTGTTGGAATTCAAAAGTTGGTGAAAAGAGGCATCCTTGATAAGAAAGCTGTCCTTGGTAAATCAAGGATGTGAAAATAATAGCGCATTGGCAAAAGTTGAAAATCAATTGTTCCAAAGTTGTGTGGGCGGAGAAATAACGAGTTTGCGAAAATGCAGAGAAGGAGCTAAATGAATTCCACAACACCAAGGAAGCTGTCATGATGACATATCAGAAGTGCGTAAAAGACTTGAACAATGTATTTCACAGTGATAGTGAATAGTTTTAATTTAATACATGTATTGACTTGAGTATATTGAATTTGAATGTGCAAATGTAATTGTGTGGGTTGTGGAGAATTAAAATAAAAAATACTTTGAAGCATAAACTAGTTTATTATGTCAAAACATTATATCATATAGAAATATTACAAAATGGCATTCTTTGAGATCCATGAATTGTGTTCATTGGAAAAACCTAACCATTTGACAAACACTTTTTGACCTTTTCTCTTCAATATCTTCTCGACAAGGTACACGACCGATTTTGAGTTTTCTGCAATTCAGCTTCATAGAAGCAGCCTTGAATAGATTCTTATCCATGTCTTCGAGAATGTATGTTGGTGGATATGTACTGTTGGCTTTGACGACTTTGAATAATTCCGTGGTGAAGTTGGCTTCATAGACCTTTTCGAATAAATTTTTATACTTGCTTATACGAACTATGTCATTCACTCGATATTTTGGCTTGATTTTTTCATCTTCTTTCTTTTTTTCTTTTTGATGATTTTCAACGTTGTAGTGGTTTTAACTTCGATGGGTTTCATACCTATTGTGCGATGTTTCTTATGGTTATATCTATGCGTTATGATTGGAAGGATTTCCAACCATTTATGATTTCCATTCATTGAAAACTCCTTATAGATCCAAGTTTTGATTGTTCGAATTACTCTTTCAGCCATAGATGCTTTTGTCGTACTAAAAGTGGAATAATGTTTAATATTTTTTCGCTCCATCAATGATGAAAAATTGCTATTGTAAAATTCCTTTCCTTGATCGCTTTGCACATGTTTCGGAGAATATTTGGCATCTTCCAATACCATCGCCATGGCATCAGTTATATCTTCACCGGTTTTTGTTCTGACTGGTTTTGTCCACAAATATTTAGAGTAACAGTCGATGACCACCAAAATGTATCGATAACCTTTATTAATTTTGGCATAAGGTTGAAATTCTGCCAGATCTATTTGCCACAAATCTCCTTTACCTTTGACGACAGTTGACCTTCTCTGGAAGTTGCGACGAGCTGGCTTATGTAACTCGTCCACAATATGACGTTTGATATTATTAGCCATTCTTGAAAAAGGAAACATTCTCAATTGAATATTGATAGAAAGCTTTTTTTTGTGAATTGAAAAATCCACGATTGAAATGAAGTTATTTTTTGTGAATGTCTAACAGAAAACAACTACTTCCCCGGCTAAAGCCACGCTGGACATTGAACTACATCTGATAGATATTCTGAAAAGGCCCTAACTCAAAAGAAAAAATCTGATTTTATGAACATCCTGTTTATATTTTCAACAAATCAATAGCCATTCTTCTTCTTGTTCTCTGGTGATATCACAATGATGAAGTGATTGTTCAATAAAATTGTATCAATATATAATACCTTCTTCACGTAGCTCCTCTATTATTGATATGATCTCATTTTCATGTCCTGTGTGACCGGATGCCTTCGAAGCAATTAACAATCGCAAACGATCCACTAACTCTTTAGGTTTATTCCAGTATACATAATTCTTCGGTTTCGATGTAAACACTTTCTGCAACTTTATTTTTTTGATTCCTTCACCGCTTTGATTCACAAATGTATTGGAATTATTTCTCGATTTCAATAGTGGTCTTATGACTTCTTGATATTTCTTTGATTTTTTATATCTTATTCCATTTTTGACTTCATACTTTTGTACAATTGTTCGTAAAATCCAAAATTTCGATATATGTGTTGAAGGATCTACCCTCACACCATAATTCACATCATATGCACTATTGCCATTTCTAATATTTTGCAAATGTTGTTTTAGTCTCAAACCATTGCTGGAAGATTCCAAATCTCGTGAACTCGTCATTGATGAAGTGGGTGTTTCGAATAGGGTAGTTGCAGCTATTTTCTCGCCATCCACATCTTTGATGGTTTCATTATCAATACCTGAAAATGATGTATCGCTGCTGAAAGATTGTTTTTTCCCAATTGGAGTGCTGGTTCGAATGAATCGAGAAGGTGTAGACGGTTTCACAATAGCAGCAGAAGAAAGAGCATTGAGTGGTTTTGTGATAGGATCATAAAGTTTTTCAAGGGCAATCTTTCTTCTACATTTCCACTTTTGATGGAATTGAATTTTGTCGATAATATTAGTATAGGTTAAGTTGAGTTTCAAATCCATTTTGGTTTCTACACATTCATCTCGCAAGAGATTCATTATTTCGATGACGAGTTTATTGTAGTGACCTTGACGGAGTTCGATGAATGATTAAGTCTTTTCGAATTGAGATATCAAGGATATATGAAGCTATCAAATCCTTTGCGATATCGTCCATCACATACTTTTCGATCTTTATCAATGACAAGGAATCCATATTGATCATCCCAACAATTCACACACATCATTTGAAATTCTTCGAATGTGACATCGGGTGAGACGTGATCAGAGAAAATATGATGTGAGTTCATCTCGTCTTGCTTGAATATGACGATGAAGTTTGTATTGTCACGCACTAGCTGTTTGGGAACTCGTCTGTGCAAGATAGAAGCAATCAACATCTTTATGGCGTCCCATACAAAAATATGATCGGATAATATCCTGCTTTTCACAAATCACATCATCAAAAATGAAAACTGAATTTGGTTTGGCATCAGAGGGTTGCACAATGTCTGCATTATTACTGAATGTGAAGAAACCCAATCCTTTTATTGGCGCTAACACATTGCGCAAGTATTCATATTTCGGTTGATTCAACGACTTTGAATAGAGATAAACGTTTGCAAATCGCAATCCTTGTGGATGTGTCAGTAGAGATATCATGGCATTTGTCTTTCCGCAATTTGACGGACCGATGATTAGCGAGCGAACAGATGATGGAAGTAGTGGACCATGTCTCAATGAGTTCGCCCCATTTAATCCAGTCCCGATTTTCTCATCCAAATTATCTACTGCAAACTCTTCTTTTTGCTTGACAATGCGCATTGTTTGACGGTTCGACACTTATTAATGCAAGATGTGTGAGATATGTTTCATTTAAATGTCTACCACCACACGGAGCAGACGTAAAAGCAACAGATCGAATAATAAAAAAAAGGTCGAGGATTTGTAAATTCTTTAATAAATAAATTGCCGTTTGAATTGCATTTACCTGAGGATATCAATATTGTGGACCTGGAACTAAATTACAAAACGATTGGCTCGCAACGATCCAGGCATCAATAAATTAGATAGGGCTGAAAAACACACTACATACAATACTGGATACTCGGAGAATCTCGACGATATTGAAGCTAGACATAAAGCAGATAAACAACTTGAATACAGTGCTTGGGATAGGGTCAAATCGAAGGACGCAAGTATTCGTGAGAGAGCAGCCGCTCTACTCGTCACCAACATAATGAAGACAAAAAGGCGTTTCGGTATGGGTTGTAATGTAGACAATGTCAAACGAAGGAGAAAAATGAATCGAAGAAAATGGACGAAATAAAATCAGAAAAGTAGCATCGGAGCAGGAATTGACGAAAAGTTCGGGATGAATTACATAAAGCTGGAGGTAATCAATTCGTGACAAACAATAGAAAGATGGCCACAACAATGGCATTGAAAGCAGCACGTAAATATTTGAAAGCAGCAGGCGGAAAGAAAAAATTCGCACACCTCGCATAATACCTATCCCGAAAGTTGGCGGAATTTTACCATTGATACCAATTTTTGCTGGATTATCTGCATTGGGTAGTTTGGCTGGTGCTGCTGCAGGTATAAGCAGAGCTATAAATTCAGCAAGTGTGAGCAGGAATGATCTGAAAGAGGTGAAACATCATAACAGAAAGATGGAGGCGATAGCTTTTAGGAAAAAGGGTAGCGGTATTTTCTTGAAACCATATCGCAAAGGCCTCGGTATCTATCTCAAACCATATACATCAAAACTAATTGATGCCCTACCTCTTAAACCTCTCACAGATATAGATCTTACATATTATGCCAAACAATTGAAAATTCCACACTTTCGTGGTGTGTTCATGCGTGATAATTTGCCAACCTCAGGACCACGTAATCATGAAACGGCCATCATCAATTTGGATGGATTCAGCGGTCGAGGAACACATTGGGTGGCATACAGGAAAATTGGAAGAGTTGCAACATATTTCGACAGTTTTGGAGATCTACCCCCACCAGTGGAGTTGGTCCATTACTCCGGAAAGGTACACATGCAGTCGAAAAAATTATGTATAATTAGAACGTGAGCAGAAATACAATACAGTTGTGTGTGGACACCTAAGCTTGAAGTTTCTCTCTTCCAATCACCCGAAAAGCTAAAATGGATTTCACGCCAGAAATGGATCGAGAGGTTATTAAGATTACGCAGCTTGAAAAAAATGAGTAAAGGTCAACTTGCGGATATGCCCAAAGAGGTCATGATTACTTGTGCAGCTAATGAAATTGCATCGGTTTGGGAAATACTTCCCAAACACCTTCAGGAGGATATTGATATTTTAAAATATAAATATTGCTATGAACATCATATGGACAATGCAAGTGTTGGAACATCAAATTCCAGTGATGTGAATGACGGACCCATACCTCGGAAACTATTTTGTTGTTATTGCACCATCGATGATTGTAATATTGGCGCCAATAACAATCAAGTTGAATTGGGACACACAATGCCACCGAGGAAACGAAGAAAATTATATCGCATGTGTTGTGAACAACAATAAAATGATTTGTTATCATATGAATGCAATCAGTCATGTCACGAAAGTTCGAGCTACAAGCTGTTGGAACCAGTGTCTTGAGTGCAGACTTCTACCCACCCATTGAGCTGGATAAGAATAGCCGTTATGGATTGGGGCTTTTGGGATTCTATGGATGCAACACAATCCACAATGTCACGGAAACAAACAACTTGATCACTTTCTTCATTCCCGCAAATAAAGCCTCTACAGTCAGTTCTAAACGTGTTATAAAAATACCAAGTGGCGCATATGAGATAGAAGAAATAAATGCTGTTATCCAACGAGAACTTGAATTCCATGTATTTCATGGCGCGAAACATGATGACACCACATTGGATGAATTGTTCAGCCTCCGAGCAAACAATAATACATTCAAATGTATGATGCAATCAAAGTATGTGGTGAATCTGAAACATGAAAACTCAATAGCATCCCTGTTGGGATTCGAGAAGAAAGAATTCAGTGCAAATCGCATGCATGAATCTACATCTCCTGTGAATATTGTACCCGTGAGACTCATTCGATTGGATTGCAATATCATTTCAGGATCATACATAAATGAAGAAGAGAATCATATTCTTTTTCATTTGATGTTGATGTTGAGCCGGGTTATAATATAACAAAAGAGCCAAACAACATTATTTATATGCCCATCAGCCCGGAAGGACGTCAGTTCATCGACAACATTACTCTGCGCATATTGGATCATCGAAATAAAATCATTGATTTCGGTAGTGTGGAAGAAATAGTTGTCATATTGGAATTGAAGAAATTACAATAACGAATGTAATGGGTTTTTGCTACAACAAACGACAAAACAGTGAATACGAAATATTTTCACCAAACAAAGATCGTCATTCATCAAATATCATCAAAAAGAAAAGCTTTGCCAGGAAGAAGGTCATTCCACAAGTGTATGCTGAACGACAAAGACATACATTGTCAGCGAGAGATCTTAATTTTCTAAACTCAATTGGACTCCGAATTCGACAATAAAATGGTACTCGAAGCAAACAGTGACAAGTTGAATATTTTCAATGAACCAGTGGTCGATCATTCTCTCATAAGTCTGCATGAGCATACCTATAAGCCGTACGGATCACCATTTTTCAAGAATTCAGATGAAATCCGAATTGCAATCAACAATCAAGATGTAATACTGGACATTGCCGACAGTTTCATTTACATTGAGGGAAAATTCATTCCAAAAGAAGTGAACAAAGTATGCTATCTTTCCAACAATGCTTTGGCATTCCTCTTTGATGAGATCCGCTATGAAATGGGTGGTGAGCAAGTTGCCGTTGTTCGAAAACCAGGTATAACATCCACAATGAAGAATATGGTTTCATTTGGTCAATCACACTCTCACATGCTTTTGACAACTGGATGGGGACTTTCCGACACAAAACAACACATCATTGATGCACCCAGTCATTTATTCAGTGGAAAACTTCCTCTCAAATATTTGATGGTTTTGCTGAGGATTATAAGAAGAGCATTCTGAATGCAAAACAAGAACTGATTTTGATTATAGCTCGTTCATTCAAGAATTCATATATTGGAGACGTTGATGCCTCTTTGGAAATTACAAAGATTGAATGGAAAATAAAACATGTTGTACCCGATGACAAGCAGAAGCTCAAATTATTCAGTAGAATAAATAAGAGTGGTCTGAATTCAAAAATCAAGTTGGCTTATCGTATGTGGGATCTTTATGAATTACCTTCATTGCGTAGCACATCTTCAGACATATGGGCAATAAAAACGACCAACACTTTGGAAACACCTCGCTTCATAATTATTGGTTTTCAAAGTACCACTGCATCCGAAAACAGAACACAGGATATGACAAAATTCATAAATGCAGACATTAATAACATCCGAGTGTATTTGAACTCTGAAGTCTACCCATATGAGCGTTGGAACCTGGACTTTGATAAAAAACTATTCTCTTCAGCTTACTATGCATATGAGGACTTCCAACGTAGTTATTATGACAAAGATATGAGTGAGCCTCTTATGGACCTTGAAGCATTTCAACAGAATCCCCTGTTCATCATTGATTGTTTACATCAACCAAATGCTACAAAATCATCTACAGTGGATATCAAGCTGGAGTTCGAAACAAGAAAAACTAAATTTCCAGCCAACACCAAAGTCTATGCACTCATTATACACGACACCTTCTTGACTTACAATGCATTGGATGGCTCTGTTCGTAATTCACTTTGAAATGTTCAATATTTTATTTTTGTACTATATCTGAATATTTTTAAGTATATCAATAATGTTTATGTGTAATGGAAAAATAAATAAACAAGATTTTGTAAATATATGTTTTATTTCATATCAAATATCTACATGATCATATTCATCATCATATTCATCATATAGTTGATATTTCTCGATGATGTCATCAGGTAGGAATGGTAAAAGGGTGTGGAGAAATCCTTCCAGATCCAATTTGATCATTTCTTCACAGAATTGTTGCAAGTTTAAGGCTCCTTGGTTGAATTCCTCACAAAGTATTGTACCCTTGACGTACTTCTCGGATAAATGTGCACATCTTTGGATTTCATCTTCATCGAAGCAAACATTCAAATCATAGACTGTAGCATGGAGGGCATCTTGACTCAAAGCATTCAAGTAGGAGTTCAATCTTTCGATGGCTGTATTGATGTCCACGGCTTCCGTCCAACATTGACTCGAGTAATGCATCCACATATTGAAAACTGAAACGAAAAAAAGAATTGTTAATATATTCCATTGATATTCAAATAATTTTACTTACATGAGAAAATGTGATGCTCCAAATATAATACTTCTACACTGAATTTTATTTTTAATGGAGAAATATCTATATTCAACATAAAATCACTATATCCTAACTATTAACATATAAACAATATTATCATTTAATGTAGTTGAATTCTACTAGAGGACGAGTTCTCAAACTCCCTGCTACTTGTGGACTCTGACCCAAATATGTTATTGTATATTTGAAATCTGAAGCATTTATGCAACTGACATCGTCCGCATTGAATTCATCCGAAATACTTTTTGACAACCATGATTTGAATAAAGTATCATTATCATCACGTAATGTCATTAGAATAGATCTCCCATATCGGGTTATACAAATCGTCATACCAAGTATGTTGATAGCTTTACCGATGGGTAATGATGATATTGGTCTTTGTTCAAAAGCTCCCACCCTCTTTTCAATTATTGAAGAATTGATTCTCTTCAAATCTACAACTTTTGGAAGAAAAGACATGGTAAGACTGTATGAAAAAATATAGATTATTTCACCTTATAAAAAATACACTCACTGAATTGAGAAACTTCTCGTACTCTGTATTTACTCTGATGATATTATCTAACATCTGATTTCTCATCAATGACTCCACACATTTTTATAAGAGACATCCCCACCCCATTGCCAGTAGATGGGACTGTGAAGGTCATTACACACTTGAGCATCAACACACTCATCAATACTCGCAGTTCACTCCTAGCTCTCTCACAGGACAAACACCCTCCTCGCTTGGAGAGTGTAAGGATTCATGAAGGTCATGATCACACATAATATGTATGCATACACCACAACTTTAGTTACGGTCAAATAAAAATCTCAAGATCAAATCTTTAGGTTGCCGAAACAATCCCAACATCAAAACTCAAGGTCAAATCTCAAAGTCAAAACTTAATGTTATGAATCTCAAGGTCATATTCAAGGTCAAAACTGAAGTCGAATCTCACAGTCGACCAAACCCAATGTCAAAACTCAATGACAAATCTCAAAGTCAAATCTCAAGGTCAAACACACACACACTGCACACCTGCAACTATTCAAGGTCACACGTGACGTCATAGTGGTGGGGGGAGAGCCAGAACCGGCTTAAATCTCCTACTCAAATCTTCTCCATTGAGCGTGAAATATTATTCATTCAGCTTTTTTTTCGAAGAATATTAGCAATACCCCTTTATTCACCCGAGAAATAATCGATTTTACACTTTTAATAGTGTCATTAGCAAACTCCAACATCATTTCTCATAATTGATAAATGCTCATAATGACATACTCCATGACATTGAATACAAAATATGGCAAAATAATCCGATTCAGTGTTGAAGTAGTGATGTATCCATTAAGAAATAGCCCAAAATATGAACGCCATAATTAAATATTTGATAAAGAATAATATTTGAAATGAATTTGAAAAAAAAAACACCAATGAAATATTTAAAATACATTCAAGAAAATTATAGTATTCAATGTGTTGAAAAGTTTTTGAAGTTAAGGTATATGAATTTTAAATTGAAAATAATAAGAATATACCGAGGGTATTGAAAATGCTGGCTTAGGAATATAGTGAAAATAAATGAAACAGTGAATATAATATTTGGGGTAATTAAGGTAATAAAAACCTGATGGAACTATTGAACTGAAGGAATCAACGATTTTGCTATAATTTATCCCATGTTCTTACAAAAGTACTTAAAGTGTATATCTGTTGGTGAGAAATTAAAATGAAAGTTTTTCAAGTTATTGGAACACATTATTATATTTAAATCATTTATTTGATTATTAGAAAAATAACAAAAAAATTAAAAGTGTTCCAAAATGAATAAAGCTTTAAATGTCAAACTAGAAAAAGGTATGGTGATAAAACATCAGATCAATTATGAGGAATGATCTAGCAGAAAAAATAGCTGCTTTTTTTGCACTCCAGTTTATTTATGCCTACACTGAAAAAAAACAGCTTATTCATAGTTAACTGAAATAATTAGTCACTAATAAATTATTTATATGTGTACATATCCAATGAAATCTCTTCCATGAGCGTGTTATATTATTTAATCAACTTTTTTGAAGAATAATAGCAATACCCCTTTAATCACTCGAGAAATAATTAATTTTACATTTTTTTCACATCTCGAATACAAAATATGGCAAAATAATCATTGTGTTGAAAATGTATTTGATAATAAAGGTATGCCGAGTCTATTTGAAGTACCAGAGATGTATTGAAAATAATTAGAATATACCGAGGGTGAAACGGGAAACATTCTCAATATTCAATTGAGAATGATTCCCTTTTCAACATGAATACCCCACAAGAGGTTATCTTGACGATGGAAGATAGTGTCTAAAGTTTATCTTTCAGTCGCAGATGATTCCACATCGGATTTTATGAACATCCTGTTTATATTTTCAACAAATCAATACCGAGGGTATTGAAAATGCTGGCTTAGAAATATAGTGAAAATAATATTTGGGGTAATTGAGATAATAAAAACGTGATGGAACTATTGAACTAAATGAATCAACGATTTTGCTATAATTCATCCCGTGTTTTTACAAAAGTACCTAAAGTGTATATCTGTTGGTGAGAAATTAAAATGATAGTTTTTCAAGTTATTGGAACACATTATTATATTATTATATTTTTAGGAAAACAACAAAAAAATGAAGTGTTCCAAAATAAATGATGGTTTAAATGTCAAACTAAAAAAAAAAAGATATGATGATAAAACATCAGATCAATTATGAGGAATGATCTACCAGAAAAAATAACTGTTTTTTTTTACCCTTCAGTTTATTTATGCCTTCACTGAAAAAACAGCTCATTCATAGTTAACTGAATTAATTAGTCACTAATAAATTATTTATATGTGTACATATCCAATCAAATCTTCTCCATTGAGCGTGAAATATTATTTATTCAGCTTTTTTTCAAAGAATAATAGCAATACCCCTCCAATCACTCGAGAAATAATCGATTTCACATTTTTAATAGTGTCATTAGCGAACTCCAACATCATTAGTTCATTTATACCTACACTGAAAAAACAACTTATTCATAGTTAACTGAATTAATTAGTCACTAATAAATTATTTATTCAAATAATTTTAACAATAATTTATAACAAATAACACGAAAAAGCAAAACTAAAATGTATGTGAATTATGTGTTTTATGAAGTATTCAAATTGTAAAATTCAATGACTACTCTACAATTTTTCTTGGGTGGTTTCTTTGGAGATCAATGAACATAACTTTTTTTTTTGCGCATCCAATTTTGCAAACATCCATATATTTTTTCCAGCAAAGTCAGTATATATTACGAGTTCGTCATTGTTTAAGTGCAGCTGCTGGATTTGAGCAACTTTCTGAGCATTGCTATCACAGGCCTACCTTTTTAAATTAATGAAGAAAGTGAAATTTGGACCTTATTAGAAGATCATTCGTCATGAAACAAAGTGCAAATTTTCGATATGTTTGCATCTATTGATATCAACAATTTTGATTCAATTGAAATTCATATCAATGAGGAAACAGGAGAAATGGCGGAGGAAGTGAAGCAAGTTGGTGGTAATGACTCTGAAGCAGGTGCAAATGAGAATGACGAGGTTTTAGGGAATGATCAACTTGCATTTGTTGATGATGACATAGGAGAGTTGGTTAGACGATTCCGAGACCTAACCATAGAACAATCAGATGGTTGTGTGTTTCGTTGTTCAATAACATTTTTGGCATCACAAACAATTGAGGATGGTATCGAAAAACTGTGCGCACTATGTTTCAATTTATACACAATCAGGCATCATAATGCAGATGCCGTATACAGCCATATAGATGAGCACAATACTTGTGGATTTGGCGAAATTGAGCAAAATTATTGTCAAGTGTGTGAGACTGCACTCTTTCTGATAAGACCGCGAGATGTGTGTGCTACATGTAATAATGATTAATTTTTTATTTGTGGTGAAATGAACAAAAAAGTGGACGCATATATATTATCGGATAATGTACACTTGACATTTCATCACCGTTTTAATTCCCTATATTTTTTTTCACGGTTTTTAATCGAATTTCTGTAGCTATATAGCGAATTTATATTTTCCAAAAAAAAGTCCCACTTTTCACATCGTTCTTTATATTAATCATTCAACTCGCAAAAGTGTGATACTATATCAACAAGTTATGTGACATTCGGTTATTTTTCAGTTAGAAATGCAAGTGGTGACCTTGTTTTTTTTTGAGTCAACCACAAACTTTCGATAGAAATGCAAGGTCACTTTGACATCGAATCGGGGATGATACACTTTTACTGCAGTAGGTGGGGGAATGGAAGGAGATTATGTGATATTGATTTTTGAGTCAACTGAAAACCATTCGATAGAAATGCAAGATCACCTTGAAATCGAGTCGGGAATGAAACAAGTTTCACAATATAATTTTTATTCCGATATAAAATATGATAATGAATGCTTAACAATTGCATTTTTTGAGATCCATGAATTGTGTTCATTGGAAAAACCTAACCATTTGACATGAACTTTTTGTCCTTTTCTCTTTAATATCTTCTCGACAAGGTACACGTCAGGATTTCGTGTTTTCAGCAATTCAGCTTCATAGAAGCAGCCTTGAATGGGATTCTTATCCATGTCTTCGAGAATGTATGTTGGTGAATATCTGCTGTTGACCTTGATGATCTTGAATAATTCCGTGGTGAAGTTGGCTTCATAACCCTTTTCGAATAAATTTTTATATTTGCTGATGCGAACTATGTCATTCACTCGATATTTTGGCTTGATATTTTTCATCTTCTTTCTTTTTTTCTTCTTGATGATTTTCAACTTTGTAGTGGTTTTCACATCGATGGGTTTCATACCTATTGTACGATGTTTTTTATGATTATATCTATGTGTTATGATTGGAAGGATTTCCAACCATTTATGATTTCCATTCATTGAAAACTCCTTATAGATCCAAGTTTTGATTGTTCGAATTACTCTTTCAGTCATAGATGCTTTTGTAGTACTAAAAGTGGAATAATGAATAATATTTTTTCGCTCCATCAATGATGAAAAATTGCTATTGCAAAAATTCCTTTCCTTGATCGCTTTGCACATGTTTAGGAGAATATTTGGCATCTTTCAATACCATCTCCATGGCATCAGTTATATCTTCACCAGTTTTTGTTTTGACTGGTTTTGCCCACAAATATTTAGAGTAACAGTCAATGACCACCAAAATGTATCAATAACCTTCATTAATTTTAGCATAAAGTTGGAATTCTGCCAGAGCTATTTGCCACAAATCTCCTTTGCCTTTGACGACAGTTGATCTTCTCTGGAAGTTACGACGAGCTGGATTATGTAACTCGTCCACAATATGACGTTCGATATTATTAGCCATTCTTCTTGTTCTCTGATGATAGCGCAATGATGAAGTGATTGTTCAATAAAATTGTATCAATATATAATACCTTCTTCACGTAGCTCCTCTATTATTGATATGATCTCATTTTCATGTCCTGTGTGACCGGATGCTTTCGAAGCAACTAACAATCGTAAACGATCCACCAACTCTTTGCGTTTATTTCAGTATACATAGTTTTTCGGTTTTGCTGTAATTTTTTCATTCCTTCGCTGCGTTGATTCAGAAGTGTATTGAAATAATTTCTCGATTTCAATAGTGGCTTTATGACTTCTTGATGTTTCTTTGATTTTTATATCTTATTCCATTTTTCACTTCATGCTTCTTGTACAATGCTTTCGTAAAATCCAAAATTTCGATATGTGTTTCGAATATTTGCATCATCAACTCCGGGCGGTTTCTTGAGGAATATCAAGTTATATAAATCTAAAGTGCCTACATATTGACGTAATTGCATAGTGCCATCCCAATAGGAAATATTTCCATCATCAAAACGAACTTCTAGATTTCCCATGTTTAGTGTTTGTATTGAATGTCTACCCTCACACAATAAATCTATCATATGCACTATTGCCGTTTCTAACATTTTGCAAATGCTGTTTTACCCTCAAACCATTGGTGGAAGGTTCACTTTCCGTACTTATCAATGATGAAGTGGGTGTTTCGAATAGGGTAGTTTCGGCTATTTTCTCGCCATCCACATCTTTGATGGTTTCATTATCAATACCTGAAAATAATACATCACTGCTGGAAGTTTTTTTTTCAATGGGGGTGCTGGTTTGAATGGATCGAGGAGATGTAGACGGTTTCACGAGTGCAGCAGCAGTAGCAGCAGAAAGAGTATCAAGTGGTTTTGTTATGGGGTCATAAAGTTTTTCAAGCGCCATCTTTTCTTCCACATTTCCACTTTTGATGGAATTGAATTTTTGTCGAACAGCTTTGGTTGCTTGAATTAGTTGACGTTTCAAATCCATTTTGGCTTTCACACATTCATCTCTCAAAAGATTCATTATTTTGGTGTCACGACGACAATGCAATAACAATGCGATGCGATGTCTATGTATTTATTGTAGCGACCGTGACGGAGTTCGATGAATCATTCTTGAAGTCTTTTCGAATTGAGATATCAAGCATATAATTTTTTATCTTTATCAATGACAAGGAATCCATACTGATCATCCCAACATTTCACACACACATCATTCGAAATTCTGAACGTTACATCGGGTGAGACGTGATCGGAAAAGATGTGATGTGAATTCATTTCATCCTGCTCAAATATGACGATGAAGTTTGCATTGTCACGCACTAGCTGTTTGGGAACTCGTGAATAGGTCTGCGCAAGATAGAAACAGTCGACATCTTTGTGACGTCCCATAGAAAAATATGATCGAATAATATCCTGTTTTTCGCAAATAACATCATCAAAAATGAACACTGAATTTGGTTTGGCCTCAGAGGGCTGCACAATGTCTGCATTATTACTGAATGTGAAAAAGCCCAATCCTTTTATTGGCGCTAACACATTGCGCAAGTATTCATATTTTGGTTGATTCAAAGACTTTGAATAGAGATAAACGTTTGCAAATCGCAATCCTTGTGGATGTGTGAGTAGAGATATCATCCCATTTGTTTTTCCGCAATTTGATGGGCCAATTATAAGCCCCCGAACTGATGATGGAAGTAGTGGACCATGACGAATGATCCCATTTAATCCAGTCCCGATTTTCTCATCTAAATTATCTACCGCAAAATCTTCTTTCTGCTTGACAATGCGCATTGCTTGGCAGTTGGACACTTAATAATCAGCATTTTATGAAACATATTTCATTTAAATGTCTACTACCGTACGGAACAGACGTAAAAGGAGCGGTGTTGCATCCAATAAAAAAGGTCGCGGATTTGTGAATTCATTAATCAATAAGCTACCATTTGAATTGCATTTACCTGGGGGCTATCAATATTGTGGACCCGGCACCAAGTTACAAAAACGATTGGCTCGCAACGATCCGGGCATCAATAAATTGGATAGAGCCTGTAAGAACACACGACATTCAATATTCAGAGAATCTCGACGATATTGAAGCAAGACATAAAGCAGACAAACAACTTGAATACAGTGCTTGGGATAGGGTCAAATCGAAGGACGCAAGCATTCGTGGGAGAGAAGCAGCACTACTCGTCACCAACATAATGCAGGCAAAGAGGCGTTTTGGTATGGGTTGTAATGTAGACAATGTCAAACGAAGGAGAAAAAATAAATCGAAGAAAAATGGGCGAAATAAAATCAGAAAAGTAGCATTTGGAGCAGGAATTATACGAAAAGTTCGGGATGAATTACATAAAGCTGGAGGTAATAAATTCGTGACAAACAACAAAAAAATGTCTACAACAATGGCATTGAAAGCAGCACGTGAATATTTGAAAGCAGCAGGCGAAAAGAAAAAAATTCGCACACCCCGCATAATACCTATTCCGAAAGTTGGTGGAATTTTACCATTGATTCCAATTTTTGCCGGATTGTCTGCATTAGGTAGTTTGGCTGGTGCTGCTGCAGGTGTAACTAGAGCCATACATTCAGCAAGGGCGAGCAGAGATGGTATGAAGGAAGTACAACACCATAACAGACATATGGAGGCGCTAGCTTTGGGAAAAAGGGTAGTGGGATATTCATGAAACCATATCGCGAAGGCCTCGGTATATACCTCAAACCATATACAAAAAAATACTAATTGATGCCCTACCTCTTGAACCTCTCACAGATATTGATCTGACATATGTCAAACAATTGAAAATTCCACATTTTCGTGGTTGTTCATGCGTGATAATTTGCCCACCTCAGGACCACGTAATCATGAAACAGCCATCATCAATTTGGATAGAATCAGCGGTCGAGGAACACATTGGGTGGCATACAGGAAAATTGGAAGAGTTGCAAGATATTTCGACAGTTTTGGAGATTTACCCCCACCAGTGGAGTTGGTCCATTACTTCCGAAAAGGTACACATGCAGTCGAAAAAATTACGTATAATTATGAACGTGAGCAGAAATACAATACAGTTGTGTGTGGACACTTAGGCTTGAAGTTTCTCTCCCACTTCACCTGAAATGGATTCCACGCCAGAAATGGATCGAGAGGCTATTAAGAGAATGGGGCACTCCCTTATCGCATATTCAAGATAACGTAGCTTGAAAAAACTGAGTAGAGATCAACTTGCAGATATGCCCAAAGAGGTCATGATTTCTTGTGCAGCTAATGAAATTGCATCGGTATGGGAAATACTTCCCAAACACATTCAAGAGGATATCGATATTTTAAAATAAAAATATTGCTATGAACGTCATATGGACAATGCAAGTGTTGGAACATTGAATTCCAGTGATGTGAATGACGAACCCATACCTCGAAAACTATTTTGCTGTTATTGTAATATCGATGATTGTAATATTGGTGCCAATAACAATCAAATTGAATTGGGGCACATAATGCCGCCGAGGAAACAAAGGAAATTGTATCACATGTGTTGTGAACAACAATAAAATGATTTGTTTTCATATGAATGCAATCAGTCATGTCACGAAAGTTCGAGCTACAAGCTGTTGGATCCAGTGTCTTGAGTGCAGACTTCTACCCACTCATAGAACTGGATAAGAATAGCCGTTATGGATGGGGGCTTTTGAGATTCTATGGATACAACACAATCCCCCATGTCACGGAAACAAACAACATGATCACTTTTGCCATCCCTGTAGAGGAAACTACACTCAGTATGATATATGATATAAAAATACCAAGTGGTGCATATGAGATAGAAGAAATAAATGCTGTTATCCAACGAGAACTTGAATTCCACGTATTCCATGGCGCGAAACATGATGACACCACATTGGATGAATTGTTCAGTCTTCGAGCAAACAATAATACATTCAAATGTATGATGCAATCAAAGTATATGGTGGACCTGAGACATAAAAACTCAATAGCATCCCTGTTGGGATTCGAGATAAAAGAATAACCAAAGCATGGTTTCGATTGGATTGAACATCATTTC
Organism: Gonioctena quinquepunctata; assembly: GCA_018342105.1. Lineage (NCBI taxonomy): Eukaryota > Metazoa > Arthropoda > Insecta > Coleoptera > Chrysomelidae > Gonioctena > Gonioctena quinquepunctata. The sequence goes on from JAFIRS010003447.1 coordinate 110,672, forward strand.
AGGGTCATACATAAATGACGAAGAGAATCATATTCTTTTTCATTCGATGTTGATGTTGAGCCGGCTATAATATAACAAAAGAACCAAACAACATTATTATATGCCCATCAACCCGGAAGGACGTCAGTTCATCGACAACATTACTCTACGCATATTGGATCATCGAAATAATCTCATTGATTTCGGTAGTGTGGAAGAAATAGTTGTCATATTGGAATTGAAGAAATTGCAATAACGAATGTAATGGGTTTTTGCTACAACAAACGACAAAACAGTGAATACGAAATATTTTCACCAAACAAAGGTCAAATATCGTCAAAAAGAAAAGCTTTGCCAGGAAGAAGGTCATTCCACAAGTGTTTGCTGAACAGCAAAGACATACATTATCAGCGAGAGATCTTAATTTTCTGAAATCTATTGGACTCAGAATACGACAACAACAACAACGATAAATGGTGCTCGAAGCAAACAGTGACAAGTTGAATATTTTCAATGAACCAGTGGTCGATCATTCTCTCGTGAGTCTGCATGAGCATACCTATAAACCGTATAGATCACCATTATTTGAAAATTCAGATAAAATCCGAATTGCAATCAACAATCAAGATGTAATACTGGACATTGCCGACAGTTTCATTTACATTGAGGGAAAATTCACTTCAAAAGAACAAAACAAAGTATGCTATCTTTCCAACAATGCTTTGGCATTTCTCTGCGATGAGATCCGCTATGAAATGGGTGGTGAGCAAGTTGCCGCTATTTGGAAACCAGGCATAACATCCACGATGAAGAATATGGTTTCATTTGGTCAATCACATTCTCACATGCTTTTGACAACTGGATGGAGACTTTCCGTCACAAAACAACACATATTCAGTGGAAAACTTCCTCCCAAGTATTTGATGGGTTTTGCTGAGGATTACAAGAAGAGCATTCTGAATGCAAAAAAAGAACTGATTTTGATTATAGCACGCTCATTCAAGAATTCATAAATTGGAGAAGTTGATGCCACTTTGGAAATTACAAAGATTGAATGGAAAATAATACATGTTGTGCCCGATGACAAGCAGAAGCTCAAATTATTCAGCAGGATCAATAAGAGTGGTCTAAATTCAAAAATCAAGTTGGCTTATCGTATGTGGGATCTTTATGAATTACCTTCATTTCGTAGCACATCTTCGGACATATGGGCAATAAAAACAACCAACACTTTGGAAACACCTCGCTTCATAATTATTGGTTTTCAAAGTACCAACGCATCAGAGAACACTGGATGTGACAAAATTCACAAATGCAGACATAAATAACATCCGAGTGTATTTGAACTCTGAAGTCTACCAAATGAAAGTTGGAATCTGACTTTAATAAGAAACTATTCTCTCCAGCTTACTATGCATATGAGGACTTTCAACGTTGTTATTATGACAAAGATATGAGTGAACCTCTTATGGATCTTGAGGAATTTCAACAGAATCCCCTATTCATCATTGATTGTTCACATCAACCGAATGCAACAAAATCATCTTCAGTGGATATCAAGAAAAACCAAATTTCCAGGCAACACCAAAGTCTACGCACTTATTATACACGACACCTTTTTGACCTACAATGCATTGGATGGATCTGTTCGTAATTCATATTGAACAAAAAAAATGAATTATTAATTTTTTTCAATTATATTGTATTCATGATGTGTAATAAATAAATACATTTCTCGAAAATATGTTTTTATTTCAATAAATGACAATTGCATATTATACATGCTTCGATAGAACGAAGTTGCCCCTAAAGCAACATTACATCCGAAACATTTGAATGAAGGAGTTGTCGGTGTGTGGATCTTGTGGATTTCCACATGGTCATATGTCCCCTGACGAATATTGTAAGTCATCAAATATCTGCGGAAGCACCACTATGCATAGATACCTCACTCCAAATATACCAATCCTAACTTCCAGAAGGAAACGATATAGCAAGCTCTGCCATCCATGTCAGAGTTGGACAAAGTTGTTCTTTCACTAGCACATCATTGTTTGGAATGTCACTCAATACCATCATCATCATCGTTCGTAGGAGGGAGGATTTATTCTTCTTCAATCATCATATCTTCCACATAACCACCCTCGAAATTTTAGTATAGTTTAATTGATTGTCTATAACTGAAATCATTTGAAGATTATTCTCGATGGAATTAACTGTATTATTATATTCTGCCATCTTCGGTTGTATGAATACTTATGAGAACAGGAGTATAGTATTAATATAGTAGGAGTCTTCCACTTTGCAAGTCTGAATGCATGCGTCGTGTGTGGTTGTACAATTCAAAATACAATTCAAATATGTTTTTTGTCTGATTCATCTTTTTTTTTGAAATCTTCACACCGTGATAGTCTCCAGGTGGGCGGTGCAATTAGTGGCTGCAGATGCATTTTTCTTCTCAACTCTTCAACCTTTTACATAGATCGTCATATTTTCTATCGAAAGTAGTTTTGAGTTGGTTAATTTTTTTGTAGGAACTTCAACACGTCCTCAGATATCTCTTCAACCAATGTTCGCATGGTAGTATTCGTGGCTTCAAGAATTTGTTGTTTAGATACATTTAGTTTTTCTTCGAGACGATGTGACATTGGGAGTGATGATGCATTAGTACATTTCCTTTTTCGACCAAATTTGTTCATTACATTACTCATCCTTCCACATGGAATGACAAAGCTACACTACTGATCAATGAAATGATGATTTCATTTAAATAACACTACCACAAATATACATTTCCCAATCTAAGATATATATATTTTTTGTAGCATCCCTGATGATGATAATAAATATTATCGAAAGCTTGGAATCCGTGTAAAAGAGTACACTTATTGGCCTGCTGCATAACCCAAATACCAATCACTTAATTTATATATATATATATATATATATATATATATATATATATAAATTAAGTCGATATACAGGGTACTATGTCACCTGTATATACCGTTGTCACTTCCGATTCTGGAAGTCACAACGTTTTGCCTTTGTTTTGTTCAGATTTAGAATCTAGAGGGTGTTATGGGCATCATATCAAAAGTTGTTCTGGAAGTCATTTTGACCCCCCGTACTCAAAACCACAGTTTTGGTTCATCGAGTATATCGTTGGCGCTGCGATCGGGGATCCACCCGCATTTGTAGATTCAGGCACCACGTAGTCACTTCCGTCATCTACAAGGTACGTTGTTGCTTCTAGGTTATAATCGTTTGTGCCTTTGTGTGTGTGTTAAGGATTCATATTAAAAATGAATAGGGGTGAATTAATAGTGGCAATGGCCAGAACCAAAGGTAAGTGCAGTTACAAATTATAAATGGACCAATTTTATTCTGTGAGAGAAATCTGTCATATCAGATTCATACCTATAAATGTCAATTTTTCAACAATTGTTAACGTTTTATTGATGATCATTTTATAAGAGGGCCTCCAATGGTGACTCTTCAACATGTTTCCACGATTAGAATATCTTGTAAACAGAAGTAAACAAAAGCTAAGCGACGTTGATCAACAGATGAGCGACTTATACCCAGCTTCTATTTATCTACCAACCAAGTTGGCACTGAGTTTCTCAAATTTTTGTTAGAGTTATGAGTATATTCGATTGAGTTCTAGAGTTCCTGAGTGCAAATTTAAATCATGAGAATGAGAGTTGAGGATGCCAACTTCACCCATTTTTTTTTGTTAGTTCTTGTGTCTTTTTTGCTGTAATTGATCGGAATTTCTTTGGTAATAACTGAACATTTTTAGGGAAGAATCCGTTACTTATCGAATGCGAGGGGTAAATTCATTTGGGAATCTGGTGAGCACTATACTTAAAATAATGGGAAGTCACTTGGAATAATTGGAAATTACTGTGTAAAATAATGGAAACCGTCACTGTATTCAAATTGAAAACGCGGCAAGCTTTTGAATCTGTTATTCACAGAATAACCTACGTCAAACAAATCTAAAGAAATTATTTATTACTTTTTAGTGCATTTGGATGAAAGTTTTTGATTCTATTGCTCACAGAATAATCTACGTGACCCGTCTAAATGATTTTTTTTTGTGCATTTGAATGGAAGCTTGTTATTGGAATGTTTTTTATTTGCATATGTGTTTCTCTTCCTGAAAATAAAATCATGAAAGTGGCAAGAGTGCAGAAATGTCAGATCTGAAATGTTCACAAACATTCTCAACGAAGGAGAAGTGCTGATATTGAAGATGAAAACGCCTCAACTTCGGTATTCATTTCATTTTTTTTTTGTCATCAGTTGAAAGAGAAAACCAACATGGTTTTTGGAATGAGTCCCAGAAAAAATGGGTTTTCGATTATGAGACTGTTGAAGAGTTATCTAACAAAAATCAAAAATGATATGGGAAAGTAATAAACCAGTTAGGTGAACGGAGAAAAATTTGGGCGAAAAAAAAATGTTGCAACTTAGGTTGGCAATTTATGAAAAACTTTTTATTTTTTTTTTTTGGGAAAAAAGAAGTCGAATTTTATGAAAAAAAGGAAACAATCAAACCCTCAGAATGTATCAGTCATATACGGTGTTTTCAAAAAATTGGATTATTTCAGAGCAAAATACCTTTATTCTGCAATATCAAAATTATTGAAAAAGGGAAACAGGGGTTTCCCCTTTTCAACATGAATACCCCACAAGGGGGATTTTTGAGATGGAAGATAGTGACTAAATTTTTATCTTTCAGTCGCAGATGATTCCATTCGATTTTATGAACATCCTGTTCATATTTTCAACAAATCAATCAAGAATTATAATGATGGAAAGGTGTTCAGAATTGATAAACACTTCCAAATATCCAACCATAACTAAATATGTTTAATTTTTTATCTTTCTAGGATTCTCCCAGAATAACAATTGAAGTTCACACATCGAAACATACTATTCCTCAGCATTTCAAAAAGAAATTTCCACTAGACTAGCTGAGACCACAAAGGCCGACTAGAATATTTTGACCTTTAAATTTGGAGAGCCGTATGAATTAGATAAATCGGAGGCTTCCTGAAAAACTGTTATTCTTTCCGCCATATTTTGTATTATATATTTCAACTTTTCATAATTATAATTTTCGATATTGTTCTCACCAAATTCATTTTTTTTTCACAAACCTTATATACGACTGGAAAATTTCCCCAAGATTTGATTGTTATGGTTGGTTTTAGAACATGCGGAATTTTTATGGAGAATATTTTTTTATAACAAAGTTTTCCATACGTCGTCAACTCAAGTCGACAACATGTCTGATTTAACAAGAAAAAACGGGTAAATTCTTGTTCCGGCCCTTTAAAAAATATGTGGATAGTCATTCAAATCGGACTGACGTCTAGAAAAATTGATTTTCGAGCATTTATTAGCACATACAAAATTGCATTTTTATTAAAAAAGAAGATAAAAAAAGATATTAAGTTTTTCGCTAATAATTCAAAACTATTGATATGTAAGATTTTTTAAAAAGATCCTTAAAGAGAAGGAAATTCCCAAAAAAAGTCGCGACCCCGAATTCTATCTCCATTATTTATAATTTTTATTCAACGGAAAAAAAAGGTTCCCCCGCGGCCATACGGTATGGGGGGGCAACACCGCTGGGGGACAGTATATCCCCACAAAATATTTGTTATATATTAATTTAAAAAAATTAAGAGAATTATGGGCATCAGACCACTTCAAAGAATAAAAATCCGTCAGAAAACATTTTGCGGTCGATTTTTTCAAAAGTTAAAATTTTAACAAAAAATTTTTTTTTCCCAATTTTATTTTTTTTAAAAATCAACATGAAAAATTTTAAAAATTGCTTAAATTGTTTGGTTTTTAGCCCTTCTTTTATTCCCCCAAGATCAATGATGAAAGTTCATTAAAGTTTTATATTTTGTTTGTTATAATTTTTTTTTAAAGAACAAAAAATTAAAAATTAAAAAAAAAAAAAATGTTTGTTGACAAAGTTTTAAACAAAAGGGGAAGATAATTTTCAAAAAAATTATTTTCACCATTTATTGTCAAGACAAAAGAAGATTTAAATTAATTTTTTAAAAAAAAAAATTATTGTTTATAATCGTTTTTTTTTTTTTTCCCTTTTTTTAAAAAAATCAATTAAAATTTTTTTTCTTCAAAAAAAAAATAATTGGCATTTCTCTATAAGTTAACAATTTTTTTTTTTTCAATAATTTCATTGTTTTTAGGTTAAAATTTGTTATAAACAATTTTGGGCTCCTCGGTTTTTTTTTTTTTCCTGGGGAATAAAAAAAAAAAAAAAAACAGCCAAAATAACAAAAAAACGAAATTTTCCCGAAAAAAAGCATGGTAATTTGAAAATTTTTGATTTGAAATTCATATTGAATCTTCTTTTTGGGAAAAAAAAAGACGGCCGAAAAAAAAAAATTTAAGCCGCATTGCGAAAAGAAAAACCTTAAGTCAAGAGGAAAATTGAGCAGATGGTAGTTATTTTATTTCAAACAAAAAGGGGGCGCATGTAAGATTTTCTTTTGGGGTAGTTTTTTTTCTGTTTTGAGTATTTTGAAACACCCAACTGATGATAATAAAAGTCCTCATAACCCCAAATTTGGGTTTTGTTTTTTAATTCACATATTTGAAATTTTTCCCCGTTTTAGATGGGCGATGATAATGGTCCCCTTGAAAAAAAATAAGTTTTAAAAAAAAAAGGCATTGTAACGAACCTAGGGGGGACCTGTCCCCCTTTTACGCGTTGCCATCGACAAAAACGATGATGTCATCCCCGGAGATATTGAGAACAATCCAGTCACGCCGCCGCAGAAAAACGGTCGATATTGAAATAACTGGAAATCCTTGGGGGACCAACCGCCAAAATTTGGGAAAAAATCGAGAATGCTGTATCGGGAAAAAAGGGGACCCCCAAGGGGGGTGGGAAAATTTTTTGGCGAGTCGATAACATCGAGCTATACAGTGGGGTAGCCAGTAATATGAATTAAATTTAAATTTTTAAAAAAAATTAGTAAAACCTTTTAAATTTTTTTTTCGAAAAAGGTGTGGGGAAACGGGTTTTAAAATAAAAAAGGGGTCGTGGAGGATAATAAAAAGATAGTTTTTCCCCCCAAAATAGACAGGGGCCCCCGGTTTTTTGGGAAGGGGGCAATTGTGCGTGGAATATAAACTGATACACTGTTCGGGGGAACAGACAATAGACTGGTGGCCCGTGGAAAAGAATTCGCGAAGTGAATTTTAAAAAACCGATAAACTTTTCGTGTGAAAAAACTGAAAACCGTCAAAGAAAAAAGTTTCAAGAAAATTTTTGCGGATTTGAAGGTAGCGGAATTAAAAGGGGGAAAATTTGGGGGGAAAAGGGGAACTGAAACAACAAAAAAAAGCAAGTACTGGGGGAAAGACTTGCAGAAGGACTATAAAAAAGGGGTGAGGCCCGGGAAACTTTTTTATTGAATTTCCCCGGGGGTTTTTTTTTGAGTCCGATAATAGAATCCTTTGAAAGAAGAGCTGCAAAAAAAATTCGAGGATTTTGGAAGAGAATGCTAGAAATCAAGGGGGAAGCTTGAAGAAAATTTAGAAATGGGGAAAAAAGCTTGAAAAAAATTTTGGAAATCTGGAAGGAAGCTTGAAGAAAATTTAAAATCGGGAAGAGAAGCTTGAAAAAAATTTCCCTGAAATCGGGAAGAGAAGCTTCAAGAAAATTTCCCTAGAAATTGGAAGAGAAGCTTCGGGAAAATTCAAAAACCCCCGGGAAGAAATGCAAGAAGCCTGGAAGAGTTTTTCCCCGGGAAAAAAACACAGAAGGCCAAAAAAAAAATTTTTGGGGGGGCTAATTTTCTAGAAGAAAGAAGGGGAAACCGTTGAACAGATAAAAAAAATTTTAGGGAGCAAATGAACACGGAGGAGATAAAATAAAAAGAGGGGGTCGAGGCAGAAATGGACAAAATAAAGGAAACGATCAGTTTTGGAAAACGAATTGATAGTGCCCCCTCCACAAAATGGTTAACGAAAATGCAATGCGGGATTGGGAGTTTGAACTGGATAAGTTCAAGAGGGTAAAAAAAGATGTCAAGGCTTTCAGAAATGGGGAAGCTTTCCATGAAGCCGCCCCAGTTGAGGGAAAAAACTCCATAAATTCCCCGCCGGCTTTTTAAGCAGCGGCCAAAGAAAACGGATGGAATGCGGGGAAAAGGTAGCACTGACATTTTTTCTGGAGAAGCGACAAAATTCTACAAACCTCACCGCCCCAAGAACAGGAGGACTAGATCAGCTGATTAAACATCTAGGGAAATTTCGATATTAAAAGCCCATTTGAAACACGTATACCAACCCCCCCCGAAAAAAAGCTGCTGGAACCCGGGGGAATCCAAGAATTTTGAAACTGACATTGCACGCTTGGTTTGTCCGCATATCCAGCCACACCAGAAAATGTAATGGGGCGACTAGCGGTTCAAGCACCCCCATGGACTCCGTGACCAAGAAACCAGACAAGGGTTTACACCAAACCCTCCAAAACCCTTTTCGTAGACGCACTGGAGCGTTTGGAATTCGAGGCAGCGAAACAATCTTGCAAAAAAAAGAGAAACCGAAATTGAGGGAAAACTCACGAGCCCGCTAAATTGAAGCCGCCATAAGGAAAGTGATAAGGAAGTGTTCCCGAGAAAAGACAGATAAGATGTTGGGAAATTTTTAAAATTGGCATGGCAGCAAATGTCCAACATTTTTTAAAAAACGACCCGATGCAGGAAAAAAAAAAAAAGGTCGACGAGAAGGCAACCCCCCCGGGCCCGTGTCCAGCAAGGGGCCCCGGGTTTTAAAAAAGCATATGTCGCTATCCTGCAACGACAGAACAGAGGTGTTTCAGACGGTCTCATCAATTTAAAGAGTTTGCACCACCCCGTAGATACAGGTGCGACGGGGAAAACCCGGGGCCTTCCTTTCAGCCCCGGAACAAATTGAACGACAATTTGGGCCACGCACAGCAACAGGAGCCAGCTACGATAGGGGGAGCTACCGATTGAAAAATTTTTGGGCAGCAAAAAGGAAACATCAAAAAATTTTTAGGACACGAAGACGGGCAACATGGTACACATGAACCAGAGGGTTTTTTTTGGGTTTCAAAAAAGGCGTCCACGGTCAACGGGGGAAAAGCCATTCCCCCGGGGAAGGAAGAGTTTATCCGGGGCTGTTGGCTGAAGAAAGCGTACCTGAGAGGGCTGAAAAATTTTGAGGCCCGCCTGACGGGAGGGAGAAAATGGAGACCCGGGGGATGTTCGAGCCCAAACTTTTTTTATGAGAAATTGACGAGGGATTCCCTAGGAAAAAACCCCCGGGTGGAAAAAAAATTTTGCCGGTAAGGGTCATGAACAATTACTTTCCAGTGACCTTTAAAAAAAAGGGGAAAATTTTTTGGGACTCCCCCCTTTTATCTGTGACCCGGGGGGGAAAAAAAAGTTTTCCAACCCAACAATTTTCCCCCCGGGAACCGGGGAAAAATTTTGGGGACCCTTCCAAAGACATAAACCAGCCCAACAGCCCAAAAAAAGGGGGTTTAGGGAAAAAAAATCCCCCAAAACATCTTCGAAACCGGGAAAAAGGAAAAGGGGGGCAAACCCCCGTGGTCCAGGGAAAAAAGATAGGGGGGGGCCTGACCGATCCGGCAACCCCAAAAAAGATTTTCCCTTTCCAAAAAGGAAGAGGCTGACAAAATAGTCAGCGAAAAGGGAAAGGGGGTTTTCGAAGCCCCGGCCCCTTCCAGTCGACTGGTGAAAAAAAAAGGATGATGGGACACGCTTTTGTGTAGCCCATCGCCAACTTAATAATGTCACGAAGAAGGACAGTTCCCCTTCCCGAGAAAAAAAGATGACACCCGGGACACGTTGGCTGGTTCCACGATTTTTCGACCCTTGATCTGAAGAGTGGATACGGGGAAGTAGAACCCCCTCAGGAAGATCGAAAAAAGACTGCGTTTACCATCGGCTCAGGATTGTGGCAGTTCACCGTTATGCCATTCCAGCCTGGAAAATGCTCCCCACATTCGATAGATTGATGGGGGACAGTGCTGAAGGGATTTCCTATGGAACACGTGTCTGGGTGTACCCTGACGACATAATTGTGGTCGGCGGGATCTTTCGAGGACCACGTGAAAACTTGGAGGAAGTTTTCCCTGCGACGGGAGGAACCCCGGGTTTTGGCTGAGCCCTGGGAAACCCCATCTGTTCCAAAAAAGAATTGATACCTCGGCCACGGGTTCCCGGGGGAAGGGAGAAAGGGAGACCAGAAGATCAAAGCTGTTAAGGTTTGGGCCCCACCCCAAAAAAGACATCTACCAACTTCGAATTTTCCCGGTTTATGCACATCCCAGCGATATGGCTGGGATTCGCCAACATCGCAAAAACCACTGACCGGGCCCTACGGAAGGCCAAACAAAGTTCCAGTGGTCCGAAGAATGCCGACTAATTCAGGAACCCGGAAAGGAGCTTTGATCAACGCACCTATACTGAGCTATCCCCACCCAAAGGAAATTCTTTTTGGGATACGGCCCCAGCAACGGGGGATTTGGGAGCTGTCCTATCCGGATCCAGGGGGGACGGGGGGTCATTGGTTATTTCAGAAAAGACGCTTAGCAAAACCAGAGCGAAATTACTGGTCACCAGGGCGGGGTTTTTTAGGGGTTGTAAAGGAAAAGGGAGCACTTTCCAAGTACGTGATGGAAGAAGTTTCCCCGTTGAGAACTGCCCCAAAAAATTTCAAATGGCTTTTACAGTTAAAAAACCCCTTGAGGGAAATAGCACGTTGGACGAGAGACCCCGAGAATTCGATTTCGAAATCGCATCGACCCGGAACTACCCATAAGAATGCAGATCCCTTTTGTCGCGAAGACCTTTGTCCGATTTTTTCACTTGCCGACGAGCGAAGAGAAAGAAGCAACATTTTAGAACCGCGGCAATGGATGACAACGGGAAATGACAGAAAAGATCCAGAAAACCAAGAGAAAGACCCCTGCCCCTGGCTTAGTCGTCAGCTGGAAGAAGGGCAATCAAAAAGACCATCATCAGGAAGTGGGCGGTTCCCTGCCGGCTGTTGGGCCCCATTGGCAATGGAACTCTCCCCATTCGGGAAAAGGGGATCCTGAAACGTGTTTGGAGGCCGATATTGGGGGGAAGACGGGACGCCAAAAATTGTTCCCAGGAACAGAAGAGAGGAAGTGCTGGGGAAAATCCATGATGGAGTCGCGGGAGGACATCTGGGAGGACGAAGACCCCGCAGAAAGGGGGGCAACTTTTTCTTTCCTGGACCAATTGTCAAGCTGACGTCCAGGACTGGGCAGAAAGTGCGCTGATGCGCTCCCAGAAAGGACCTCGAATACGACCCAAGGCCCCGATGCGCCGACAACTTTAGGCACCCCCCGTTCGAGAGAATCGCCATTGACATCGTTTCCCCCCGTTTCCCATCCGACCAGGGGAAAAAAAATACATCCTTGGGGCCCAATGGACTATTCAGTAAGTGGGCGGGCCTGCCCCCCCCAACCGGGGAAGCCATCACCGTCGCCGACGTCTTGGAAAGAGTGGATATGTCGATTCGGTTTTCCCAAAAGGGAGCTGCACCGGATCAAGGCAGAAATTTCGAACCCAAACCCTTTGTTCCAAGAAAAAAGGTCTACGGGGTTGAACATCCCCCAAGAAAGAACCACGGCCCTACATCCGCAGTCCGATGGAATGGTGGAAGGGAAACGGGGGACGATCAACCGCCACTTGTCCAAGGTTGTTCTGACCATCAAAGAGACTGGGACCAGTATCTTCATTTTTTCCCCGATGGCCATCGATCTGCAGTACACGAGTCAACCGGAAAACTCCTGCATTTATAAGGGGCCCGAAACCGGACTGCCTTGTGACCTGAATTTTGGGGATACCGCCAGACAAGACATCGGGAGAGGACTACCCAGCAAACTTCGGCAGAAAAACGACATCCACGAACGGTCCGGTTGAACATCCAGAATGCCAGCGATAAAATGAAGAAGACCTATGACATCGGCCGACGCTGGAGGATTTAAGGTTGATGACCGGGGTTTGGCTGTACAACCCCAAACGTCGTCGGGGGACATCCCCAAAAGTTGGGAAACCCTCGTGAGAAGGCCCGTATAAGATCGTAAAAAAGGATAAACGACCTTGTGTACCGAATCCATGAGCCACCATGAGGGAAACCAAGGGTCGTCCATTTCAACGGGTTGGCCCCCTTTTAGCGGGGAAACCCATGACCGTTGCCCCTTGCCCCCGGGAGGATGAAAAGACGTTGGGAAAGTTAAAGGTCCTTGTATTCAAACGGGCAGAAAGTTCTACAGGGGGTTACTAGAGAGGAGTCACGAGCCCTTTTTCGAGGTCCCTCGGACTACGCACTAGCGCACTGTGTGGCAGAAGATCTTCGAATGTCCAGGGCATCCGAGTTTTTTCCCAAGAAATTTGGTAAACTCCAAAACACTGCGGAGCAGAATCCGAAGTTGGGGGGGTGTTACAGTTAAAAAAAAGGCCAGAGAAACATCTACTACCAGTTACCAAGAGGCTTTCCCCAAGATAAACCGTCCTATGAAGATGTCTGGAAGAGTCTCCCCAAAAACTAAGGGATACCATGGTGATCAGAATCTGGGGATCTAGCAATTCCAAAATTGTCCTGTGGTATTGAGGGGTTGGATTTGGGTCATAAGAAGTATGGGGAGGCGACATTCAGTTTCCAGGGCGTCAAGTTTTTGGGTTTTGCTGAAACCCCTCTTCCACGCCCGGTCATGAAGACCGTGGAGGTTATTTCCCATCGAACTTCACGGTGCAACTAGGGGGAGTCAGGCGATATCGTCACACCCCAAAGGGGATGAATTTGGGACAAAAGTCTTTAAGAAGGGGCAATGTAACGAACCTAGGCTGACCTGTCCCCTTTCACGTGTTGCCACGACAGCGATAAATGTCACCCCCGGGAGATATTCGAGAACAATCCAGTCACGCCGCCGCAGATAACAACGGTCGATTTTGGGAAATAACTGGAACATGCTGGGCACCAACCGCCAGAATTGGAAAATCGAAAAGCTTTGGAGATAAATAGGCAGCCCTAAAGGGGGGGAGTCGCAGTTCTTCGGGAGTCGATAACATCGAGCTATACAGGGCAGCCAGTAATATAAATTAGTTGTCAATTTAAGTGTGAAAAAAATTAGTAAAACCAAGTTTTTTTATTTACTTTAAAGGGATGATTATTTAAAACAATAACAATGACTTTTTTTTTTTCCAGTAAAAAGATTGGTGTGTGTCTCATTTTGAAAATACCTACATTAAAATTAACAGGTTCATCAGATTGCATGAAGAAAAATTCTTGGCAAGAAAACAATCAAGAAGAAAGGTTTGGTTTATATTTTTAGGTTGTTACAAACATTATATACATTTTCAGGTTCGAAGATAAAGAAGTTCCTTTTCAAAAATAACTTTGGGTCTTTTCATCGAGAACGAAAGTTACCCTCAGCTCAGGATTTGAAGGAATTCATCAAAAAAAACTGCAATTAGCAGACTAGTACCAGTAATTAAAGCAAAATTTTAACAGTTGTTCAAAAATCTGATATGTAGCATTATTTTTTTCCCATACACCCATTACTTTAAAATTATTACCATAAACCTTCAAGTGTTTTTTTAGTTCTATTTGACCTTCATTAAAAGTTTATATTGAAAAAAATTATTATTTAAATTCATCTTCCCAATCTTTATAAAGATCGTATATTTTTTTTCCCGGGAAAAGACAGAAACTGCACTTTCTCTGAAATATACCAACACAGGTGTATATCACAACTTCCCTCATTTCTGGAAGGGTTTTTTTGAATTTAGTGTTTTAAAAAATGAATTAAGATTTATCTACTTGAAAATTCAATATCCTTTCTTCCAGTTTCCCTAGAAACGACCACAAAATTTTTTTCCATGGGGCACCCTGTATATGCCTTTTCAAACTCGCTTTTTACTTGTCAAAATATATGAGACATGATATTTTATTTTTTGACGGTCAGGATTACCTGAAACTGAAAAAAATAATTTAATTCAGTAAAGAAAAGAAAAAGATGGGTATAACACCCTTTTTAAAAAAAAACAAGTTGAGAAAACCGAATTCATTTTCTCACCAAATTTCAGGGATTCAAAATTTAAAAAGAGAAAGAAAATATTACTGAAATTTAATTTTCAAAAGAAATTGTGGTCATGGTTACAAAAAAACATGAAAATTTTGAGAATGACAACAAAAAGGCCATTCATTGGATTGAGGATAATAAATGTTTTTTTTATTATCTGTTCTCTGTGAAGAATTTTTGGGCGAAATTTAAGTCCAATGGAAAAAAAAGGAGGGTAGTAGGATCTGACCCAAACATACAAACATAAAGAGAATGAAACAACTAATAAAAAAAAATTTTTAAAGACAAGCTGACAATGATTTGATTATTTTTTTGTTTATTTATTTGTTTTCAAAAAAACTTGTCGCCCCGAAGTTCCATAGAAGTAGGTACCAAAAGAATTTGATTGGGGAGTGATTTGGGTTTGTGAGTAAATTTTGTCGAAGATTAATTTTATTAAATTTTGCGCGACAAGCTTTTTTAAACCAAATAATTAACAAAAAAAAAATTATAGTTTTTGTAATAAAGGCTTAAAATGAAAGCTTTGTCTTTAAAAAAATTTTTTTTATCAATTTTTTTTATTTGTTGCTTTTTTTTAGTTCGCCTTTAATTTTTTTATGTTTAATATAGCATCGTTATTCCAAAGGGTTTTCTTTCCTGGGAAAGGGTTTTTAGCTGAAAGAAACTGGGGTCTCCCCCCCAAAAAAAAAATCCCACAAAACCCATTTTGAATGAAATCTGACCATAACTACAAAAATCGTCCTCCATCATACCCCAAAACTTGAATTTAGGGGAAATTCCCGGGCAAAAAATTCATAATATCTGATCCCGAAAAAACCCCCACACCAATTTTTAATTGAATTGGGCCCCTAATCCCAAAACTCGTCCTGCATCTTTAATTTATGAATTTTCACAAACATTTCATAACTCCGACCCCCCCAAAACCCCCCCCCATACCAATTTTGATTCGAATCGGATTACAATCACAAAACTTCCCTCCGCCATCTTAAATTTATGGATTTTTACAAAAAATTTTATAATTTCCGACCCTGAAAACCCCCAATACCAATTTTTTTAAACGAATCGGGTCATAATTACAAACTGGTCCGCCATCGTGGAGCCACCATCTTGAATTTATAAATTTTTAATCGAATCGGTACATAATCACAAAACTCGTTCCGTTTTTGGGGCCGCCATCTTGAATTTATGAATTTTGGAAGAAATTGATTTGTTGAAAATATAAACAGGATGTTCATTAAATCGATTTGGGGAAACATCTGCGACTGAAAGATAAACTTTAGTCACTATCTTCCATCGTCAAGATAACCCTTTTGGGGATTTTGTTGAAAAGGGAAACATTCTCAATTCATAATCATCTCCGACTCCGAAAAAAACCCCACATACCAATTTTGAATCGAATCGAACCACAACACAAAAATCGTCCGTCATCTTGGGGACAACCCTCTCAAATTTATTAATTTTGGGCTGAAAAAAATTTATAATTTTTGACCCCGAGAACCCCACATACCAATTTTGAATCGAATTTTTTCCATAATCACAAAAATCGGGCCGCCATATTGGAGCTGCCATCTTGAATTTAAATTTTTACAGAAAAAAATTTATAATCATCTCTGACCCCGAAAACCCCTTTCATAAAAATTTTGAATTGAATCGGGCCCCCTAATCACAAAACCCCGTCCGCCATCTCGGGGCCGCCATCTTGAATTTATAAATTTTTACAAAAAAAAAACAAAAAACTCCGACCCCCAAAATCCCCATAAAATTAATTTTGAATCGAATCGGACCATAATCACAAAACTCTGGGGCCGCCATCTTGAATTCATGAATTTTGACAAAAAATCACAATCTCCGACCCCGAAAAACCCCCAACATCCCCAAAATTTTAATCGAATCGGAAACCCTAATTACAAATTTCGTACGCCATCCTTTTTAGCCGCCATTTTTTTTTTTTTCTAACGAAAAAATTCCATAATGCATTGTCACCGGGAAACAAAAAAAAACCTTTTAAATTTCAAAATTTATCGGTCGACTAGGGGTCTGCCCAAACCCCTTGCAAAGGGTTTGACCCAACCAACGAACTAACAAGTAAAACTGAAAAGAAAGCTTGTAAAAAAAAAACCGGTACATGAGCAAATTGAAAAAAATAGATAATAGAAAAAGAACTCCCCTGAGTTTGGGGATTTTACCCAGAGTTTTCTGACATTAACCAGCTATATATCCTTTTATTGGGAAAAAAACGTTGAATAGAAATGGGGTGTAAGTGACACAACACAACAGTATATTTATTAAACGACACTATACAGTATACGGAAGTGGGGTTCATTTTTATCTATACAAAACTATTTTGAAAAAAAAAATATCTCTTCCCCCCTTTCAGAATCGTATTCCCAGAGTCCCCCCCCCAACAAAATATCCAAAAACCCAAAAATATATATCTTTGAGAAGACATGGAAAATCAGGTCGTTTTTTCAACAAAAGGAAGTCACAACTTAAAGGCATCTTTTTTTTTTTTTTTATATATATATATATATAACGTTTGGGGGAGTAGAATATAAAATTATTTGTTCCCTCATTTCCAAAATTTAATAATGGATGAGAAGGTCCAAATACTGTCGTCGTCGAGATTTGTATCATAAGGGTGGGCAAATGAACAAATGTTCTGGGAAATCTGAATATTTTCCATGGGATGACATTGATAAACTTTAATGTGCACATGGCCCCATGGCAATTTTGTGTGTTGTAATAGGGGTGATGAACGCTTATCGTCAACAAAAAGAGCACCACTTTTTTTTCAATTCAGTAAACATGTCATTTAGATGCTTTGAATGAATTTATCCTCCTAAAAAAAAAAATTTTTTCGCCATTTTTAACAATTTTTTTTTAATCCCGAGAGTCAATTGGTCCTTTATCACTGATCTTTTCACACCCTTAGCCCTCTTTTAAATTCTTTAAGGGATTGTACATAGATGCTTCAGCACCAGTACCATAGGGAAAATAATTATATGATCATTGGGAAATCCCCCCCTTGAAATTTTTTGAAAACTTCTGTGACTGGTATATCGAATTTGTTTTTTTTTCCCTAATTGGATGTGTCAAATTTGTCTATGTTGCTTCTATGAATTCATAGAAATCGTTTGTATTTACTTTAAAATTAGCGAATCAGTGTCGGTATAAAGCATCCTGACCAAACTCTCTTCAATGCATCCATAGTAAAAATCATACATAACTGTTTTGGATAATTCTAAAATACAGAATCTCGAGTACATTGGTTTATTGTAATTGACTTTCACTTCACCCATTTGAATGTAACAGAGTTTTCGGAAAAAAATTGCGCAACTTTTGAAATTTGGTCAAGCGATGAGAGTGCTCGCTCCTATAGTTCTGCGAACATTTTGCCAATGTGTGACAAGTCTTACATCAACTCTATTGTCAACGTTTTCCATTGTTTCGCCGTACACTGCATTATTCATTGGTTGATAAAAAATATTTTCAGACTTATTGTTGGATCTATTACGCACTTGGGTATTGAGATCGATGTAATACTTCATCCAACATGATTGCTTAAATCTCAATATTCTATGAGTCTGCATCACGATTAAACCATTATTTAAGGCCTGTTCCAAGTTCTTATAGTGGACTATTTACCTCCGTTTGTCATTCAAATTTGGAATCAATTTTTTTATTTTACTTTTGCCATTGGGAGGAGTCATGCTTTCTACCAGAAACGGAAGATCTAAATTTTTATCATGCAATTCTTGGGGACAATGTATATCAACCTCAAGAACATATCCATATGAATTATTATCTGCCACATCCATTATGTCCAAGTTAGTGATTTCTTCTGGAGTTAACCATGCGAATTCACCCGGTAGGTAGAGGTTGTGACATGCTATGACCATATAGATTTGTTGCATCCAAATATGAAATAAATGATGACGGTTCATTGAGATCGAAATCAGATAAAAATTTATTATTTGCTATATGCTTCCTTTCACTGCATTTACTAATCCCCCCACGTATACCTTTTAAAAAAAATTGATCATATCAATGTCGGTTAAAAGTTCGAGTTCAACATTTGTTTATTTCAACATTGCATCGCAAGATAATCCGGGCGCAGTATAATACTGAGCGGGATCCAACTTATATGTATCTAAACATATCCGTCTGAAATTCTCAAATATATCGAAGCAGTAATACATCAGACTTTAAATATAAATCCGAATATTCCCCAAACTTTTACACTCGAACATATCCCAAACACGTTTGGCTCTCGACTCCACAAAATATAGGAAAACTTTTTGTCATCAAAGGGGAATTTTTTCGGGAAAAACACTTCAAATCTTCAATTGTTAATAAATTACCCCCAATTTTCCCCAACAATTCGACAAAATTTTAAAAACATCTTTTAACCCTTTTTTCTATTTTTTTTATTTTCCCCTTTTTAAATTGATAGTTTGTTTAGAATGTTTTGTAATGATATGAAATTTTCCTTGTTTGAGGAATCACTAATCCTGTCTTTTCCCCATACAACCTTTAGAAAATGTGCCAAACCCGTCTTTTGGACAATTATCGGAATGAATTTTGGGAATCTTGAAATTCAAATTACTCGAAGGGCAGGGGATATCTTTTTTCCCGTGAGAGGGCAAATCCCCTTTGACTCTGACATCCCCTCTGAGAAAGTTTTTACAATACCACATGTGGTGGCATTATGGAATTAAATTTTCCTTTGGGTTTTTATGCTTTGGTTTACATTTCAAATGCTGATTGTATATTTCTTTAAATCGTCTTCGATTCCATTAAAAAACTTTGCAGCATCACCCCTCTATTTTCACTTTTTTAAATTTTACGTCGGGACATTTAATCAGATAAGCAAATGAGTAACTTCTGTTAAAAGGGTTTTTCTTTATGGGGTTCGGTTCGGTTCCTCGTTAGAATAGGTTTCATACAGATTGAATCTGCATACACAAAAAAAGGCATTTTCATTTGTCTTTCAAAATTTTTAAACATCAAAATGTTACCGGACCATCTTTCCCAAAATTTTTTATCCTAAAATCGTTTTCGGTATTGTTGTAGACACATGATTACAATCGTGCATCTGGTGACCAAAGAACCCCATGGAAAAAAATACCAAGCATCCATCACGAAATATTTTTTATTTCATTTGCCCAATTTTGGGTAAACACCCAAACCCTTTAAATTTTTTTCCAAATAATGCTATTTCCCTCTCATCGTGATAAGAACAAAATTGAATTTTCGAGTTTTCGAGGTACGGACCCAAACCTCATATTGAACTTTTTTCTTCTCTATTTTGTCCAACCATACACATTGATTGAAAAATCAAACCCAAACGTTGTTATTCTCGCAAAACTGGAAAATGTATCCCGTCCAAACCCAAAACGGGATTATAGTTGGGTTGATGACTCTCCGACATTGATTGTTTGGGAAATAATGCGATGTCCCGCCCCGCAAACAGCATTGGGAAATTTTGGATCACATAACTGAAAAATGCCTCCATGTTGACCTTGACCCGGGGTTGTAATTCGATGGTTTTTTCCCAATAGTCCAATGACTCTGTGCTTGATCTCATTGAAAATGGCCCATACTCAGTATACACATTATCGCTATTCACTCTATAGCTTGCAATGCGGCTCTTAAAGCTTTTTTGATCATGTCCCGCCATTACCCAAAGGGACACATAAAATTCGTCCTGTGTCTAATGTTCTATTGTGCAAGGGGGTTTGACGATTGGGTATTGTCACATTACAACATTCACATGTATCAATGGTGGCGACGGCGGTGGAGATGTAGCTGGCGATTATTTTCATTACCATCATCCAATTTCATACGCTTCGTTGAAGGGCCACCTCGACAATTTCCCGCGTTGATGACGACACAGGTTACTTCTCTAGTAAACGATTTACCACAATTACAAGAATACATCTTTTGAACTCTCAATAGTCAACAACACAAAACTGATTGCGTGCACTCCACCCTTTTTTTGTAGTGGTGCAATGAATGTCACACTCCTTTTCTTAGGATGTATGTGATGTACCCCAAAAAATAAAATAACTTTGGGGGAATGAAGGCCACACATATGAAAATTCAATATGCCCCACCCTCTCCATACTAGGGCGCATCGCTCATTTTGATATGATTCATTATGATCGTTCAAAACGGAATGGTATATTGGATATGAAAGGTCAACATGCAAGTCAATTTTGTGCTCCCTCTCACTTGATTTGATTTCATAATACACATACTAGAAAAAATCAATAGTCCTATTACGCAGTGTCCAAGGTCATGCAAATGCCTTGATGAATCATCGCAGAGTTGTCGAAGACTCTAAAAAAATCAATAGACCTGTTGACGTTGATGTTGGCCCCAAAGGCCATCCCCCCCCCCTTGATTATTCATCTCGGTGGTTAGGGTATTGAATAATATGAAAATTTGACCTGTGACGCTGATGCTAGTTCGAAGGTCATGCATCACACTCTGGTTTCATACTGAAATGAATGCACAATCCCCTTTCCCATCGACTAGCGTTACAAGGTCAACGAGAAATGGGAAACCCCCTTTCCACAAGGTCATCAAACACCACAGATCCACCACAAAAAGGGCACTTCAAATTTTCAATGATACCTGACCTTTAACCCCCCCCCTCCCCATGGTTTTCAGTGGGGGTCAAAATCAAATGCAATGGGCTGCAATTTGGGGGGGGGTAGGGGGGGGCAAAAGGGCAAGGGGTCGTGGGGGGGATCCTGATACCGGCCATAAACTCTACTAATGGGGGGTGATTTTTTTTTCTGGCCCTTGAAAAATTTAGCGATTTTATTCCAACATCTACCCTGCTCACTGTTGATATGAAGTATTTGTATTGAATTAAATTGCCGTCCCTATTGACTTTATTCAAAAAAAATTTATATTATTGGTGAAAGATGCATTTCATATGGAAGATAACATTTGTATGCCCCCATGAGTTTGTGGAATACTCCATTCTCTTTTTGCCGTCCGAGGGATGAATTCATCCTCATTTGTCTTTTTTTTTTAAAATATCGTTAGTAAATGTTGTGTTACGATGATTTTCGTATAGAATTTGAGATTATATGGAATCGATGTCGAGGGGGTGACACAAAAAAAAGAAACCACGGAAACGATTTTGGGGGTAACTGATATAAAGAAGAGATTGAAGACTACGGAGATGCCGGAGTCCAAAAAGAGGGGGGAGTTGAAGAGCAGGAGATGGAAGATTTTGGAGCAATTGGGGGGATTGACCCCGGGGAGCTCTTTAGTTGGAGGAAAAAAAATCAGGAAGTATGGAGGCGATAGAAGCCAAAGTAAAGGGAAAAGATTAAGGGGAAAAAGACACATTGAATCAGATAACTATATTTTATATATATATATATATATTATATATATATATATATATATATATATATATATATATATATATTTATATACACATATTCCTTCCTCTTTTTTTTTCTTCCTATAGGTCAGGCGTTCCCGGATTATTTTTTGTGAGCCCCAAATAAAGTATTTGTTTTGGTCAAGGGGTGTGTGTACCACACGAACCCATGGTTGTACATGGTATGTAATATGTCTTATCACCTAGGGATTTGAGTATAAACATACGAACGAATCATTTAAGAAAAGTCTTCCACATGTCTTAAAACGTCAAGTAATGTTCAAAGTAAAAGTTAGGAAAGGTTCTTATTTAGAATTCTAGATTTTTCCGCCCTGAAGAAGGGGCCTAAAATCTTCCTGTCGAGGTTTGACTCCACCCGGTGGGTAAAAGTCCATTATTGGTCTCACACTGTCAGGGCACAGATGTCCTGACGAAAATGTTCGTGTTAATGTATGATTAAGACAGGTCGGTACGGTAACCATCCTTGTTCCTTAGAAAAAAAGTGCCCAAAAGGAACAAAATAAAAAAATTGGCACACGTATTTTGAAAATAATTCGGGTTTTCCCCAATGGCCGTATTTGGAAGTAAAGGTCGGGGATTACCTTGACCACCGATTCATTACACATTTTAGTTTGGTGGGTGCTATAATTTTAGTGGATGCACTGTTCCCTGCCTACGGCTCAATTTTTTTTTTAAGTGTAACGTTCAAGCCATTTATTGGTTGATTTGTTGAAAATATAAACAGGATGTTCATAATATCAGATGTGGAATCATCGCGAAAAGAAAACTTTGTCACTATCTTCCCATCGTTAAGATAACCTCTTGGGGGTATTATGTTAAAAGCTTTCCCAATTGAATATTGATAGAAAGATTTTTCTGTGAATTGAAAAATACGATTAAAATAAAGTTTTTTTTTTGTGAATGTCTAACAGAAAACAACTATTTCCCCCGGCTAAAGCCCCCTGATATTGAACTACATCTGTAGATTTTTGGGTTCTCAGCCCCCGGACTAGGGCGAAAAAGTCGACGGAAAACTCTCTCCTTACTAAAAAAAGATGTTCCCCCTGTAATCCCAGAGGGGTAACGATGAAAGGCACCACAATTTTAAACACGAAGGTATCCGAAAAACCTCGAAGTACAGCGTGTTCGGGAAAATTCCCAGCACGGAATCGAAATGAGAAACAGGTAGGGTAGATTAGAATTTGAAGGGTTAGGGTTTTAATAACTTGGATTCTGGTATATACCAGAAAAAACGTATATAAAT
Organism: Gonioctena quinquepunctata; assembly: GCA_018342105.1. Lineage (NCBI taxonomy): Eukaryota > Metazoa > Arthropoda > Insecta > Coleoptera > Chrysomelidae > Gonioctena > Gonioctena quinquepunctata. The sequence continues at coordinate 133,490 of JAFIRS010003447.1, forward strand.
AGTAAAAGGGGTAGGGGCGATTTCGATTTCGTATATCTTAAAACTAAACAGAAATCGAGCTGGTGGGTTTGTGAAAAAAATAGCATTAATGATATATTGTTTGATATGGAATGAATGTTAATTGAAGTCCCAGAAACGAGATATTGTATATTTATTATTTTGAAAAAGACAATAATGAAATTTCCGGGGAATGAAAATTGATAATAGCGATGACCAGAGTTTTTTGAAGAACTTCCACGGAATAGCTAAAGGAAAAAAAACGATTCTCTCTGCAAAGGCCACAAAGGAATGATTAAAGGGGCCTTGCCAGCATTGAGACTTTGATAAAAGAAAAATTGCAAAAAAATTTTTTTTTGTGTTTGGTATAATTTTTTATTGTTCCTTTTGGGGGAAAAAATAAGAACTTGATAATTTGAAAAATGTTTTTTTTTTGTTTAAACGAAATTTTGATGGAGTATTTAAGTTAGGAACATGTGTAACTAACGGAAACCCCCCTTTATTGGCTTGAATATGGAAAAATTTTAATTTTATTATTTGTGATTTAAAAATTTTGTGGATGTTGTAATAATGGGAAAGAATTCCTCAAAATAAATTGATTATTTAGGCCAGTAGATATAACAATCAATTACTTTAAATTTCCAAAAAATTCTCAAACTGCAAAAAGGGATTTTAAAGGATTAATGAAAAAAACCAAAAAATTTTTTTAAGGGGGTCAGAGACGGGAAAATTGTTTTAATTAAAAACCTTCCCTCTTTATTTTTTTTCACTGAAAATTAAAAAAATTTTGAAAATAGGC
>JAFIRS010003448.1:0-134243 GCA_018342105.1 Gonioctena quinquepunctata
ATCGTAACAAAAAATAAACTTCCAAATAAAAATCAAATCTTGATTTTAACCAAAAACATTTGACATAAAACCAAAAAGATATCACAAATGCAAAATGAAAACTACATGATCTGTTTAAAACCCAAGCAAATGTTGATTTATTGATGGTTGATGAGTTATGTTTCAAAGATAATGTTTGTTTAAAATCTCAATCATATGGGTTTTCCAGATTCTACCCTCCCTGGTGTTCCAAGGAAAGGGTGTTTTTCATTTATTAATTTCAACTTGTGTTCTTCAATGATCGTTTTGTAAATCTACAAAACTTTTTGGGACAGAGCCCAAGTAGAAATTTTTGGGTCCTTTTTTTTAAGATGCTATTCCTTTTGGGACCTCCGAGATGGTATTGTATTCATTACTTGAAAGCCCAAACTTCAATTTTGCGAATTAGTAACTACGTCCGTTTTTTTTACATTCCACAATATTTTGGGAAATTTTTTTTTACGAGTGAAATTATGAGTAATTTTTTCTTAAGAGACGCCTAACAATTTATATAATACATTTGGCTGTTTTCGATCAATTTTTTTGATACTTTTGACAAACACGAATTCTTAGGTTAAGTTTGATTCTGAACGGTCCGAATGAAGGTACAAGTACAAGAGTACAAGGAAAAAATGCATTGCCAACATTAAAAAACAATGGTTAAGGAACGAGGATTAATTTCATTAAAAAAATGCATAACGTTCTAATCCAAGTTAATTTGAACCCCATTTACCCAAACCGGGCCATAAAAAAATTTTTTTTATAATTATTCATTCAATAGACAGGGGTAAACTACCCTTTTTGCACCCCCAATGAATGACGAGTGTATAGGAAGCATTGAACTCAATAATACGTAACGGGAAAGGCCCCGCGTGTTTGAAAGAACAGCTGTGGGCCAGGGGCCCGAAAAAGGAATTTTGGGTATTTGTTTATTTGTCCGCCTCAAAAGTTAAACGTTTTTTTTATCCGATTTGTTTCCCAATAAAAGTTTTTTTACGTGTATTCCAATTAAATGCAAATAAAGGTGTTTTGTGGTGATACAATTATTAAGAAAAATTTTCATTTTATTGTTTTCAAAACATGATCGATCAAAATTCTAATTAAAAGCTACTGCGCATTTTGAGGCATACGACTTGAAATAAAATTCAATGGAATCACCGAATGGAATGGCTCTCATTTTACAAACTGTTTATATATCCCCCGTTTTCCCACAAAACAGAAAAAAAAAAACTGTAATCTACTATACCAATTGGTTTTTGTGTTTTTTTTAAATAAATAATTCATTGTCTCTGCAGCGTATCGCTTCTTAGTTAGGGTCGTTTTAAAAGGTAATCTATTTTCTGATGAACTCAAAAAAACATTTTCGGGTACATCTTGTTTTGAACCTTTGTTTCACTTCATGGCATTCCACGTTTGTTTATAAAATTTTTTGGGTTCACGCATAGACTGATGTTATTTTTATAAAGTCGGGGTTCATTGAGCTTCAATATTCGTTAGATAAATCCCTTTAGTAATAAGAATTTCTATTTAAATACTGGATTTTTCATAGTTTACATGTGAACTTTCAAAAATGAATATATTTTTCGAATCAAAATTTTTTTCCAAAACCTTATAGGTAGGTCCCTTTTAACTTTTTCCATTGGCAGAATTGGGGAATAAGAGGGCTTAGCTAAAAACCGAAGAAGACTAATTCATAATGATGAAAAATTTTTGAAAAAAAAAGTTTTAAATTACCACCGATAAGGCGTTTTTAAAAGGCCCGCGCGTTGACTTTCACTAGGTTTTTGACTTCATCTACTAGTTTGATATAACGAGTTTCGTTTGTTTTCATTACTGAAATTGAATATCTTCCGCAAACAGCCCGAAAAAAATATTTTATATTCTACCACACAATCAATTCATTATTCCACATTATTTAAATGTTTATCATCCGACAATTGCGTTCACTCTACAGCTCTGATCAAGGAAGCTCAGGTTAGGCGCTCGCCAAAACTTTTAACATGTTTAAAAAAACGGATTTTTAACCAATTTATAAATGGCATTATACACTCGCCATTCACGGATGTGCAAGAGGGTAGATTACACCCTGTATTGGACATAATTTAAATGGCAGTGTGCCCCTGAATTTTCCAATACAATCTTATCACAATAATTCGCTTTGTAATCTACTTTCTCCAGTTACCGTAAATTTGCCGGTCTAGAGAAATACACGAATATCGACTTGCACTCACGTTTGCATTGCAGAGTCAAGGAAATAAATCACAGTCTAAGTAGTGAGTATTATCAAAGTAGAGTAACCTCTAATCTTTGGTATTATGGATGGTGTGACGTCAACATGGGGACTGCGAACTAAACTACCGCGCCATAGAATAGTAATTATAATATACTGACTAGAATGCGTTTGCGCGTGAAGTCCCATGCATGGGGGCCGCCATTGTTGTTTATGTCCTCCTCGCAGTAGCGGAACAATTCCAGTGGCATTGCTTGTAATGGAAAATAGGGTATATCATAATAAAACGTTTTTTTTTTAATAAATGATGCATCGAGGTACAGAGAATTGTGAATATAAATGTTATATACCTATGTAAAAAATGTTTACTCTTCCACCCATCTATTATACGAAGATATATGAGACATGTTTTACATATCCTTATAATTGAATAGGTATTTTTATCAAGATTTTTTATTGCACTATCACATCAATATTTGAAAAATGAGTGAGTTATAAGGTCACATTTGATGTGTGTGTGAGATCATAGGGGGTTCAGAGAAAACAAAGAAACAGATTGCCTGCCAAAGAATAATAAACAATACAATTTCCTGGCTCATAAACCTCTGTGGAATCTCTTTATAAGTCCATAAGAGAGAAGAGTTTCGAGGCTGGAAACATGAAATGAAATCTCACTGGAATAAAGGCCAGGATAAAGACAATAAGCGAAAAGGCTGAGTGAGCCTATCGCCAAAGAAAGTTGAACAGTCTCGAGTTGGACAAGAAATACTTGAAATTGTAACGGACTCTCACTGGACACTGCCCCCCTGAGATATATTTTTAACATTGTATTTATCAATTTTTTCAAACCGACGAAACCAAAAAGAAGGAGGTTCTCTAGTCGCCGCGTATTTTTTTATGTATGACCACGCATAACTCTTACAGAGGTGTCCGATTCCGATGATCTTTTCATTGGATAGGCATACTCCAAGTTGTCCCATTTGAATTTGAAAAAAAAAAAAACTCTTAAGGGTAAAATGGAAAATATTTATCGTTCAATTCCTCTGAATTTTGATCCGTTAACCGATTTATCAGGCATAACTTTGTACTGGTTTTCCGATTTGATGTTTTTTTATGACCTATGGTATATCTCATAGTTGATCTATTTGGGTTCGAATGAATTAATCCACCCTATGGGTAGAAAAATAGGAAATGATTGATTTTCACTTTGTGAACATTGGCATACATATGTAGTTGACATTGACAGATCGCTATTGTCATTATTTTTGCTCTCCTACATCCGTCACAATAATAACATTCTATGGAAAGATGGAATTATATACAAGTGATGAAATGAACTTACCAGAACTATCAAAAATAATTTATATTTTATAACAATAAATATAGTTGAAGTAGATAATCGTATTATTTATCTGTTATTATTTGAAGTAAGGTGGGTGCTATTGGAATCAATCAAAAGTTACGTAGGTAGTAATTAGTATATTTCAGCAACAAAATTGAGAATAAAACTTTTAAAATTAAACCGATTAAAAACGGAACTGAAAATCAAAAAAAAAACTTCTTTAGTCTTGATAACTAGCTCCTAAACTAATGTAAGTAACGGGATTTCGAGTCGGCGCCAAACGAATAATCAACGAAGATCATTAAATCACTTCAAAAAAAATATCAGAATGTCACCAATGCATCTCGATGCCATCATTTTACGCTTTATCTAGCTTGTTTGTTAGGCGCCGACTCAAAATTAGTTACTCTACATTAGTTTAGGAGCTTAGTTATTAGGACTAAGTAAGGAGTTTTATTTCATTTTTGCTTTCACTTCCGTTTTTCGTCGGTTTAATTTTTTATTAAAAAGTTTTATATTAGTGATCTTTGCCCTCGACTATACCGTATATTTTCATTGTTTGAGAATATGTTTGCCATTTGTTCAATTCTGTATTGTTGACGCTTCAAAATGTATCTTTATAAAAACTGTTTTTTAAAAAATGCCTTTATCTGAAAGGGATAGGATTGAAATTTTAATTAAGGTTGGTGTTGGCGATATGTGAATCTATTTCACAATCTACTGTAAGCAGAATAGAGCGAAAATACAGAGAATTAGGACACGTGAGGATGCACCAAACCAAGGTAGACCTACAGTTAATGAATGAAAATAATCAACAAGACGAGACATAATTTTGTCGGCATCTGATTTGTAAACAAAATACATTAATTCCTATTTGACCTGCGCTTTTCCTGATATTCAAATAGCCAATAATTTAGACCGCAGAAGGCGCACCAACATATTTTGATGCAACTTTGGAAGTGTATCCAGTAGCTGCATAACTACGTAATTTCATATAATAATTTTAATACATTTATTCTTCATTTCGTTTTTTGTAAAATACACTATCGTATAACTTTCTAATAAAATTTTGAAAACACCTTTTTTATTGTTGCCCACCCTCTACCAATTTGACGCAGCTTGTGATATATTTTGGAATCAGCTCAGCAAGTTAACTCATGAATTAAAAAATTAGGGTGTTCATTTAATAAAACCGCTGATGACGTCATCACTCGAAGGTAGATCACCCTGTATATTGGATTATTATTTAAAAAAAACAGTAAATTAAAATAAAAATCGACTTGTTTTGGGGGAAATTTTTAATGATATTGTTTATTTAGCTAATAATGAATGTATGCGTTACTTATGGACACACTGAAAAAGGGATTTGTATAAATAAGCATACCACATATCATTACCTACTACTACAAACTAATGTAACACTTCATTATATATAAGTTTTAATTTATCCACTATGATCACTATAACAAAAAAAGACAACAAAATACAAAGACACATCCAAAAACCCAACACAAAGAAATTTAAAGAAAATTGGAAAGATTTGGCAACGCTTATAAGTGCCAACCGACAACGCCGTTATGTTTACAAATATATGATATAAATAACTACCGTCATAGCGTTCAGTTGATTATCTCGTTGCACGCATGAATATGCTTATGAAGTCATACTTTTCTTCATTGTTTGCGTCCCCTGCTATCGCATAAGGGTGCCACGAAATTCGGGTGCGCAGGGAGACTAAGGCGTTCTAGTCAGATATTATAATTACAATTCTATGTACCGCGCACGGAATAGGGAGTTCATGTTTTAACATCCAGTAGACGAATCGACGATAAATCCTCAAGGATTACGGGATGTGCGCAGCCTCTTTCGACATATCCACTCTACAGCTATAAATATAAATGGGTGGTTTTCAAATCTGGATTTTTTAACTTTACATATACGCAAAACCTTAGATCATATACGCTACGCTAGATGCGGCACCTATGTAAAGATTATTGTTCTACGAACACTCTTTGTAATGGGTTAAACCATAGAAATATTTCTATGGTTAACCCACAGAACTATAACATATGTTATAGTTCTGTGGTTAAACACCGACATAACCTTAATCTAGACTACTGATCCCGTATGATGAGAATTCATCCAATTACAAGATATCAAAGAGCTTTTAGAGCATGCGCATTTTGTGTCTGTGACGATTCAAAATCACATAATGGCTCCTCGTTAGATGTCAATGTCTGAAATGACATTATTTGTGCTTCTGCGCTTTGCGCAGACACGTTCACGTAAATTCTATTTGGATGAATTTTTCGAGTGGTGGGATATGACCTCTAGCGGTCTAGATTAAAGCTGGATTTATAGTTAGACGGACTGTAAACGTAGACGCACTGTAGACGTAACAAACGGACTGTAAAAATTATTGAATTTATAAATCGACGGAACGGAATTTTTGCGCATGGGTAGAAGTGATAGTGATATTCAACATAACCTACACATTATACGAATCATAAACAGCCTGTGTTGGTTTGGATTTGTATTATATTCTAAATATTTATCTATGCTTCGTTTTCTGTGTCACAATGGATTATGAAATACATGAAGGTATTGTAACGAACCTAGGCCGGACCTGTCGCCTCACGTGTTGCCATCGACAGCGATGAGATCACCCCCGGAGATATTCGAGAACCATCCAGTCGCTCTGCCGCGAAAAACAACGGTCAATATTGGAACCAATTGGAATATGCTAGTCGCCAACCGTCCGAATTCGAAACATCGAGAATGCTGTATCGGAGATAAATAGACAGCCCTCAAGAGGGAGTACACAGTCTGAACGAGCCCATACGATCAAGCTATTCAGTGGCGTAGTAATATAAATTAAGTTGTAGATTAAGTGTTAAATAAATTAGTTAAACCAAGTTAAGTTTATTTACGTTACAATTGGTGTCGGAAGTGAGATTTTGAAAATAAACAAGTGATCGTGGAGTGGATAGTCAGAAAAATAAATTGATAGACCTTTTTGTACGCCCAAAAAAGACAGTGGCCCGGTTTTCGCGAAGTGGACAATTGTGCGTGGGAATATAAACTGATACACTGTTCGCGTGAAACAGAAAATAGACAGTGGCCCGGTTTTCGCGAAGTGGACAATTGTGCGTGGAATATAAACTGATACACTGTTCGCGTGAAACACGAAAATAGACAGTGGCCCGGTTTTCGCGAAGTGGACAATTGTGCGTGGGAATATAAACAGATACACTCTTCGCGTGAAACAGAAAATAGACTGGTGGCCCGTGGAAAAGAATTCGCGAAGTGAATTTTTAACAAACTGATAAACTTTTACGTGTGAAACAGAATGATACTTCGTCAAAGACAAAATGTGTTCAAGAAAAGTGCCTTGCGGATTTGAAGGTAGCGGAATTGAAACAGGAATTGGAGGGAAGGGAACTGGAAACAACAGGTAAAAAGCAAGTACTCCAGGAAAGACTTGCAGAAGGACTTATACAAGAAGGTGAGGACCCCGAAACATTTTTATTCGAAGTTCCCGGAGGTGATTTAAGTTTGGTAATGAATAAACTGGAAGAAAATTCAAGAAGCCTGGAAGAAAATGCTAAAAATCTGGAAGAGAAGCTTGAAGAAAATTCTATAAATCTGGAAGAGAAGCTTCAAGAAAATTCAAAGAAGCCTGGAAAAAAATGCAAGAAGCCTGGAAGAGAAGTTCCTGGAAAACACAGAAGGCCTAAAAAAAGAATTGTGTGGTGTGGCTAATTTTCTAGAAGAAAGAATGGGAACCGTTGAGACAGAGATAGATAAAATTAGGGAGCAAATGAACACGGAGGTAGATAAAATGAAGGAAACGATCAGTAAGCTGGAAAAACGAATTAATAGTGCGCCCTCCACAGAGATGGTTAACGAAAATGCAATGCTGGACTTGAGTTTGAACTTGGATAAAGTTCAAGAGGGTATAAAAGATGTCAAGGTCATTTCTGAAATGGGGAAGCTTTCCATGAAGCCGCCTCAATTCGACGGAAAAACTCCATGGGAAAATTACCGCCGACAGTTTGAAGCAGCGGCCAAAGCAAATGGATGGAATGCAGGGGAAAGAGCTGTAGCACTAACACTTGCATTACGTGGAGAAGCGACGAATATTCTACAAACTCTTACCGCCCAAGAACAGGAGGACTATGATCAGCTGATTAAACATCTAGAATTACGATATGGCCAGGCCCATTTGGAACACGTATACCACTCCCAGCTGAAAAATCGCTGTCAGAAATCGGGCGAATCCTTACAAGAATTTGAAACTGACATTGCACGCTTGGTTCGTCTCGCATATCCAGCCATACCGGAAAATGTAATGGAGCGATTAGCGGTTCAGGCATTCTTGGATGGACTCCGTGACCAAGAAACCAGAACAGCAGTTGATATTAGCTCGTCCAACACATCTCGTAGACGCACTGGCACGAGCTTTAGAATTCGGAGCAGCAAAACAATGCTGCAAAACCCAAAGTAAAGTTCAAACGATTGAGGAACACTCACCGGAGCCTGCTAACTGAAGCTGCCATAAGAAAAGTGATGAAGGAAGTGTTGCCTGAGAAAAGACAGATAAGATGCCGGAATTGTGGAAAATTGGACATGTGCGTAGCAAATGTCCAACATTCATCGACTCCGATGCAGGAAAACTAAAAAAGGTCGACGAGAAGGGGCAATCGTCGGCATGTGTCCGGCAAGCCTCGGTTAACAACGCATATGTCGCTATCCTTCAACGACAGAACAAAGGTGTCTTCGTAGACGGTCTCATCAATAACGAGCCTTGCACCATGCTGCTAGATACAGGTGCGACTAGGACAATTCTCGGGCCTTCCTTTGCCAGAACACCGGAACGGATTGAACCGACAACTTGAAGCTACGCACAGCAACAGGGGAGCCAGCTACCGTATATGGCGAGCTACCGATTGAAATAATTTTGGGCAGCACTAAAGGAAACATCAGGCACTTGTAGCGGACATCGAAGACGATGCAATCATCGGAATGGACATCATGAATTCCAGAGGGTTTGAATTGGATTTCAAAGACGGCGTCCTACGTGTCAACGGAGAAGAGCTGGTGCTTCATGGGAGAAGTGAGGGGTTGATCCGTGTGTTGTTGGCTGAAGATGTAAGCGTACCTGAGAGGGCTGAAACCATTCTGGAGGCTCGCCTGGACGGGAGTACGAGCAGTGGAAACGTGGTGATGTTCGAGCCCAAACTTCATGATGAGAAAATTGGACGAGGGATTGCACTAGGGAAGACCTTGTTGCGTGCTGACAAATTTGTGCCCGTAAGGGTCATGAATGTCAATTATTTTCCAGTGACCTTGAAGAAAGGAACAATATTGGGGCACTGCTCGTCAGTTTCCTCAGTAATCCGGAGTGTACGAGGTACGATTAGCCAACCCAACAACTTGCCCACAGAACTAGAAAAATTAGTTGCCATCTCTTCCAAAGATATAAAACCAGCTCAACAGCCCAAACTAAGAGATTTAGTTAAGAAGTACCAAGACATCTTCGATACCGGACAAGGAAAAGGAGGTCGAACTAATGTGGTCCAGCACAAGATTGATACTGGGGGTGCCCGACCGATCCGGCAATCAGCAAGAAGACTTCCTCTTGCCAAAGGAAGAGGCTGACAAAATAGTCAGCGATATGGGAAAAGAAGGAGTTATCGAACCATCTGACAGTCCCTGGTCCTTCCAGTCGTACTGGTGAAGAAAAGGATGGATCGACTCGCTTTTGTGTAGACTATCGCCAACTTAATAATGTCACGAAGAAGGACAGTTACCCTCTCCCGAGAATAGATGACACCCTAGACACGTTGGCTGGTTCCACGATTTTCTCGACCCTTGATCTGAAGAGTGGATACTGGCAAGTAGAACTTGCTCAGGAAGATCGAGAAAGACTGCTTTACCATCGGCTCAGGATTGTGGCAGTTCACCGTTATGCCATTCGGGCTCTGTAATGCTCCCGCCACATTCGAAAGATTGATGGAGACAGTGCTGAAGGGACTCTCATGGAACACGTGTCTAGTGTATCTCGACGACATAATTGTGGTCGACAGATCGTTCGAGGACCACGTGAAAAACTTGGAGGAAGTATTCCTGCGACTGAGGAACTCCGGATTGAAGCTGAGCCCTAAGAAATGCCATCTGTTCCAAAAAGAAGTACGATACCTCGGCCACGTTGTCTCTGGGGAAGGAGTAGCAGTGGATGACCAGAAGATCAAAGCTGTTAAGGATTGGCCCATCCCAAAAGACATTCACCAACTTCGAAGTTTCCTTGGTTTATGCACATACTATCGCCGATATGTGCTGGGATTCGCCAACATCGCTAAACCACTGACCAGGCTCACGGAGGGCCAAACGAAGTTCCAGTGGTCCGAAGAATGTCAAGACTCATTCAGGAAGCTGAAAGGAGCTTTGATCAACGCACCTGTACTGAGCTATCCCCTACCCAAAGGGAAATTCATTTTGGATACGGACGCCAGCAACGTGGGACTTGGAGCTGTCCTATCTCAGATCCAGGAGGGACAGGAGAAGGTCATTGGTTATTTCAGCAAGACGCTTAGCAAACCAGAGCGCAATTACTGTGTCACCAGGCGAGAGCTGTTAGCTGTTGTAAAGGGAGTGGAGCACTTCTACAAGTACGTGTATGGAAGAAGATTCCTGTTGAGAACTGACCATGCAGCTCTCAAATGGCTCTTACAGTTCAAAAATCCTGAGGGTCAAGTAGCACGTTGGATCGAGAGACTCCAAGAATTCGATTTCGAGATCGAACATCGAGCCGGAACTAGCCATAAGAATGCAGATACCTTGTCGCGAAGACCATGTCCAGATGATTGCTCTCATTGCCGACGAGCAGAAGAGAAAGAAGCAACACTTTGTAGAACCGCGGCAATGGATGACAACTGGAATGACAGCAAGATCCAGAAAGACCAAGAGAGTGACCCCGACCTTGGCTTAGTCGTCAGCTGGAAGAAGGGCAATCGAAGACCATCATGGCAGAAAGTCGCAGGTTACTCGCCGGCTGTTAAGTCCTATTGGGCACAATGGAACTCTCTTATTCTGGACAATGGGATCCTGAAACGGGTGTTGGAGGCCGATATTGGTGGGGAAGACAGACGCCAAATAATTGTTCCCAGGAACAGAAGAGAGGAAGTGCTGCGGGAAATCCATGATGGAGTCGCCGGAGGACATCTGGGATTGACGAAGACCCTGCAGAAAGTGAGGCAACGGTTTTACTGGGCCAATTGTCAAGCTGACGTCCAGGACTGGTGCAGAAAGTGCGCTGTATGCGCTGCTAGCAATGGACCTCGAATACGACCCAAGGCCCCGATGCGTCAGTACAACGTAGGCAGCCCGTTCGAGAGAATTGCCATTGACATCGCCGGCCCGTTTCCCGTATCCGACCACGGGAATAAATACATCCTTGTGGCAATGGACTACTTCAGTAAGTGGGCGGAAGCCTATGCCCTGCCCAACCAGGAAGCCATCACCGTCGCCGACGTCTTGGTGAAAGAATGGATATGTCGATTCGGTATTCCAATGGAGCTGCACTCGGATCAAGGCAGAAATTTCGAATCCAACCTTTCCAAGAAATATGTCTACTGCTGAACATCCGCAAGACAAGAACCACGGCCCTCAGCAGCTTGTCCAAGTTCTCAGACCATAAAGAGACTGGGACCAGTATCTTCATTTGTGGAACCCCTTCCAAGGTTCCATCAAAGACTGGGACCAGTATCTTCATTTGTTCCTGATGGCCTATCGATCCGCAGTACACGAGTCAACCGGTCAAACTCCTGCTAGTATCATAATGGGCCGAGAACTGCGACTGCCTTGTGACCTGAAGTTTGGGATACCGCCAGGACAAGACACTGCGGGAGAGGACTACGTCAGCAAACTTCGGCAGAGAATGGACGACATCCACGAACGAGTCCGGTTGAACATCCAGAGTGCCAGCGATAAAATGAAGAAGACCTATGACATCAAGGCCGACGCTGGAGGATTCAAGGTTGATGACCTGGTTTGGCTGTACAACCCCAAACGTCGTCGTGGACTATCACCAAAGTTGCGGAACTCGTGGGAAGGCCCGTATAAAATCGTGAAAAGGATAAACGACCTTGTGTACCGAATCCATAAGCCACCCCGAGGGAAACCAAGGGTCGTCCATTTCAACAGGTTGGCCCCTTACGCTGGAAACCATGACCAAGTTCGCACCCTCAAGCCACCGGAGGATGATATGACGTTCGAGAAGTTTATGTCCTTGTATTCAAACGGGCAGAAAGTTCTACATGGGGCTACTAGAGAGGAGTCACGAGACCTTTTCGAGGTGCCTGCTGACTACGCACTAGCGCACTGTGTGGCAGAAGATCTTCGAATGTCCAGGGCATCGCCGTAGTGTTCTCCAAGAAATTTGGTCAACTCCAAACACTGCGGGAGCAGAATCCAGAAGTTGGTGGGGTGCTACAGTTGAAGAAAGGCCAGAGAAACATCTACTACCTAGTTACCAAGAGGCATTCCCAAGATAAACCGTCCTATGAAGATGTCTGGAAGAGTCTCACCAAACTAAGAGATACTATGGTGGACCAGAACCTGGTGGATCTAGCAATTCCAAAATTATCCTGTGGTATTGATGGGTTGGACTGGAGAGTCATAAGAAGTATGCTGGAGGCGATATTCAGATCCAGCGGCGTCAAGATTTTGGTTTGCTGTAACCTCTTCCACGACCGATCATGAAGACCGTGGAGTGTTACTTCCATCGAACTTCACGGTGCAGATATGGGGAGTCATGCAGATATCGTCACACTCCAAGGATGAAATTTCGGGACGAAATGTCTTTAAGAAGGGGGCAATGTAACGAACCTAGGCCGGACCTGTCGCCTCACGTGTTGCCATCGACAGCGATGAGATCACCCCCGGAGATATTCGAGAACCATCCAGTCGCTCTGCCGCGAAAAACAACGGTCAATATTGGAAACAATTGGAATATGCTAGTCGCCAACCGTCCGAATTCGAAACATCGAGAATGCTGTATCGGAGATAAATAGACAGCCCTCAAGAGGGAGTACACAGTCTGAACGAGCCCATACGATCGAGCTATTCAGTGGCGTAGTAATATAAATTAAGTTGTAGATTAAGTGTTAAATAAATTAGTTAAACCAAGTTAAGTTTATTTACGTTACAGTATGCTTCTTGGTGCCGTGGGAGTGTTGTTGTGTGCAGTAGCATTGGAAAAGTGTCGACAAACTCGAAGAACAATAATTATGCGACCAAGACGTTACAAAACAAGACCCATAAACTGTAATAGAAAAGAAGAGAATGCCTACAATAATTTTTTAAAGATGAAGACTGCTGATCCAGATCAATTTTTTAATTATACGTGAATGACTGTTCCAGTATTTAATGGATAATTACGTCTTGTAAAAAACATCACACATAATTCTTTATTTTGATTGGCCGGACGCAAGAAACGCAGTGTAAAAGATGAAAGTTGGCCAACTCTTCCGTTCCAGTCCGTTTCACTTACGTTACGTCATGCGTTTACGTTCATTTATAAACAAGAGTACATAAATTATATAGTTGATCTTTTTGCAGTGCGTCTACATTTACAGTCCGTCTAACTATAAATCCAGCTTAAGGTTATGTCGGCGGGTTAAACCACAGACCTCACCTTATTTTATGAGGTCTGTGGGTTAAACAGACTCGTTAATACGAGGTCGTCGGAAAAATAAATGTATGTCCTAAGTGCTTGATAATAGATCAAATTTGCATCAAACATATAAGAAATAAAAAAAAACATTTTTATCGATATTTAGTAATTAATTAAAAGTTAGTCGTGATAAAGCTACACTGGTATTGAACAGTTTTGTCGAAATTAGATTTTTTTTCAGAAATTTCGTAGATTTAAAAGATGGCAAAAACTGAAAGTTGCATTGGACCTTTTTTTTAATTAGGCGATTAATTTGAAAAAAAAAACAGAATACAATAAAATAACGGATTTCATAAATGACTAAAAAGAATTGAATGAAAATTATTAAAAAAAAATGACAAGCTTGTATACAAATGCACTAAAAAGGAAAAAATAATTTCTTTAATTGTTTGACCTATATTCAAAAGCTTGCCGCGAATATTAAATAGGTAATTATTCTTGCGTGGCAAGATTTTGAATCTGCTACTCACACAATAACCTAGGTCAAACAATTAAAGAAATAATGTTTTCCTTTTTAGTGCATTTGTATAAAAGCTTGTCTTAAATTTTTTTTTAAACAATTTTATTTTCAGTGTATCTTCTTTTATTACGTGACAAAATTTCACACCCCCAGGCGGCAAAACTATTAAATTTTGTATGAGAGTAACATTCCATTCTCCGAAATTCAAACTCTGAGGTTTTAATACTATCCCCTATATATTTGAATATTTTTTATCAATTATAATATTGAAAGTGCTTAAATTATTTCTGCTTTTCTTTTCGATTTTACGAATATTTTTTGAAAATTATTGCGTGTCGAAGATGACGGATAATGTTTGTTCAATTATCTGTTTTAAGGTTAAATGTTTAGTCGACGTGAACCCACTGAATTCAATGGTGTTTTAAAATTTAAATATACAGATCTGTCAATAACACTATTTCCAAAATAAGAATGAGTAACAAAACACAGCTCATGCACTGTAAGCTTATGTCAATAATATTTGAATAATTTTTATCTATGGAACTGTTGATCAAAAAACGCATCAAAACAAGTCATTTTCATTTTATCTTTTTTATGTCTAAGTTTTGCACTCCAGGCTGTTAAAACTACCCCCATTATAACATGTTTTATCTCAAAGAATTGAATTTTCATAAGGGTAACATTCCAGGGATAGGTCCGCAATGAGAAGAAATATCCCAAAATTCAAAAACTACCCCAAGAATATTTGAATAATTTTTATGTAGAAAACTGTTAAATTGATTTTTTTATATCACTTTTATCATGTCAATTTTCGAGGTAAAAATAACAGGTTACATATCAAAGAGTATCGGTAATATGAGAATGAAATTTTGCGAGAGGGGTAGGTACATACTGAGAAATTTGAATTATAAGGGTTTAAAAATTATCTCTGGAATATTTGAATAATTTTGATCTATAAAACCGTCAATTTGAAAAAAATTGAATTTTTATTGTTGTTGAGTTTAATATAAATCTGGTATTTTTTTTTAAAACGACATAATAGGTCAATTTTTTTTCCCAACATTGTTTTTTTTTATTTCCAAATTTTGCACCTCGATTGGGCAGTAAAAACTACACCTATTAGACAACAGGATATGTATCAAAGAGTATCAGAAACAGGGAAAAAATGTACACCATCTTTTGTGGAAAATTTGTAACAGCTACCATATTTACAGGTGGTGTCAACTAAAAAGTCTAAACAAAAGCGAATCAGTGCAAACACCAGGGTTTCTAGGCATCTTTGTTTCAAATAACTTACTAAATTTTTATTGCAAAACACTTTAGAATTTCAGGGGCACAGTGTAAACTCATAGAATGAAACACAACTTGGGATCAAAAATAAGCCAAATAATAAGCAAAACTTTACATTTCTATATTATGTCTTCCTTCTCTTTCAATACATGGCTTGGTTTATTCTGTGTACATATTCTATACATTGCCAAACTGGCCCATCTTGGCCAAGTGAGAATTTGAAAAATTGGGGCCCCCAATGAGCTGGGCTCATTCCTTTATTTCTCTATTGATTTCTCACAATCTCACTGGGCCAGTCCGGCGCTGCCACGAGAGCGCCATTATTCTGGCTACTTGCTGACACATTATTTAATGCTTTTTGTATGGATGGTAGAGGACAATCCATAGAAATGTAATTACAATTCTATGGGACAATCTTATATATGGTTGTTTAACTCAAAAAGTGACCACTAAAAAGCATTAAAAAAACGGGTCAGAAAGTAGCCAGAATGGCGCTTGTGTACTGGTCCAGTGAGATTGTGAAAAATCCATAGAGAAATAAAGGAATGAGCCCGGCTCATTGGGGGCCCCAATTTTTCAAATTATCACTTGGCCAAGATGGGCCAGCTTAGCACTGGAGTGTGTACGTGGATACGTTCTGAAAAGTAAAACTTCAGCCACACTATCGCGTTTATATTTAATTAGATATAAAAAAATAAATAAACAAAATATTCTTCGAAACGAAAACAATTACTCAAAAATAAGAGAATGTCTAATAAAAAAAACATAAAAACAAAACAGATAAAATAACAAGAACATATAATGGATAAATATATGGTATCTAATTTGAAATTCTATTTTTCTATTTTTTTTTTAGATTCGAATCTATAATATTATTTATTTTCATTTTGTATGTTCCGATGTGTATTCAACAAGGCAAGTCCTTTCAAGCGATTCTCCGACATGGTTGATCTTATCATTGTTTGAAGTTTCTCTTTAAACAATGATAAAAGAGAGGCGACTTTTTAGTACGAAAAAAACCAAAAACATTTTATAAATATTGTATTAGTATGTTTTCACCACGCCATTTATTCTGGTCTAAAATTTTCGATATGACCAATTTATCATTTTTCAATTCAGTTTTAGTTATCGGATAATTTGTACCAGATATATTGTACCTAATTTGAATGGCATTGTTCCTCAGAATTTTTCAATAATCGGCCCGTTACCCTCATTATTATCTACTTCTGGCGTATTACAATTTGTAATCCACTTTCATTCTGTTACCGTAAATGGCCGGTATAGAGAATAGTTATTTATGTATCAAGGGCGTAAAATAGGCTATAATGGACCGCAGCGTGTAAGTAATAGCCCGAGCGATAGCGAGGGCTATTAACACGCCTAGGTCCATAAAAGCAAATTACGCCCGAAATACATACAAAATTTTATGGACGACCGGTATATTTGATGTCATGTAGATAGATACTTCTTTATATTATATCTAGAACATGATAAAAATACATCAAGGCTGCCGTGAGGATGTATATTCATATCATAACGGAAACAGAATAAATCAAGAAGTGATGGAATGAATGCTACCATGGCAACTCAGTCAATTTTTCGAAATAAAATTATATAGGCTAGTAGCCATATTTGCTGTAAATTTTTGTGATCACAGATAATTTATTACTGATTTTGAAATGGATTCAAGCGACGGAGAAAGTGTAAATTGTACTCCACCAGAAATAAGTAAAGCAGCAGAGGATGCGAAATTGAGTTTATTGCCAAGTAAATCCAAGAAAATATACGACAAGGTGTATGAAGAATTCGTGAGGTGGTGCAACGGGAAAAATGTAAAAAATAAGAAGTACACACAGACTGTACTTCTTGCCTATTTTCTGGAAAAATCTAAATATTGTAAGCCCTCTACCATGTGGTCATATTATTCCATGCTGAAAGCTACTTTAAATGTACATGATAATATAGATATCAGTAGATACTCAAGATTGATAGCTTTTTTGAAACGAAAATTTGATGGTTATAAACCAAAGAAATCGAAGATTCTAAGCAGAGAAGAAATCGAGTTATTTTTGAGGGAAGCACCAGACGATTTGTATCTTATGATGAAAGTAAGTTCTAATTTCATGTTTTCTCAATGTTCAGTATGTTAATCTGAGAATTTATTGTAGGTAGCACTGATTTTTGGTATTTGTGGACCATGTCACCGCGAAGAATTGGCAAATATCACAGTGGACGACATTCAAGATTTCGAGACATTCTTACTCATAACTATACGAGAAACCAAAACGAAGATAGATCGAGTATTTACTGTAATCGATAAAGAACAGAAATCGCCAAGTTATTTGGATATTTACAGAAAATATTCTTCCTTGCGAGATCAGAATGATCAAAAGCGGTTTTTTTTATATTATAAAAATGGCAAGTGTACGAGACAGGTTATCGGAAAAAATACATTCGGTCAAATACCATTCAGAATAGCCACTTACCTAGGTATTTCTAATGCGAAAGAATATACTGGTCACTGCTTCAGACGTTCCTCAGCAACTATGTTAGCAGATGCAGGCGAGGATATAATCAACATTAAAATAAGACATGCTGGGTGGAAGTCGACGACTGTTACGGAAGGTTATATTGAAAATTCAGTTGCAAATAAGCTGAAGATTGTGTTACGCCCTGTAATTACAGAAATGCATTTAAAGATAATTACCAAGACGTAACCATTGTATACCGAATGCTTAAATGACTCATCTAGGAGAGAAAAACAAAGTTTATTGATTGCTACCCGTTACAGTCACAGCGAGATAAGGAAGTCAGTTTAAATAATTACCAAAACACCCGTCCAAAGTCGATAACACACCGCATCATTATAATAGTAAACAAACTCGTAATTCACCCGGGGATCGACCCGTCTAGACGCCATAAATTCACCGCGTATGACAGTCATTAAATATAACTTTCCCCAGAGAAGGCATAAAATTATGTTTTATATATTTTTATCTATGACAGAAACAAAACAACCCATTAATTATTTTTATTACGACCAGTTGAAGATAATTATAATCGCTAGGTGCGGTTAGACAAATTATCACGTGATCCGACGAAGGGTTATAAAAGCGTGAGTTTCATATCAACAAGGGGCATTCGATGTTCAACAGTGGAACTAGAAACATGTCATCCTCAAAAGTTAGGTTAAAAAGTTAGTCGAACTACATTATCTTACAATAATAATGAGAGTTTCCAAACCAGTGTAGTGAACTTCAGCAAACATAGAAACTCAACCGATTCAAATCAAGTATTGAAGCTCCTAGTAAAAACACGAGTGAACAGTATAGTTTCCACAAATTGTCAAAGCTTCCAAAACAGAGATCATAACGGATTCCGCAATTTCAATGTTTTACGATCACTTAAAAAAACCTTATCTGTATACGAATATACCGGACGAATTAATTAGAATAACCGATTGACGCGGGAGAAAACGAACTGATAATAATAACTTCTAAGCTAATTGCCGTTTAAAACTACTCCAGTGAATAAGTGTTAAACAGGGTGAGTCTCATGTTTGTTTTTCTGTATTTATGTTTATGGCAAAACCCAACCCATTAAAATGTGTATGTGTCTATAAAGTATGTCCATAGTTTTCAAGATCACCAAGTTTTCAAAAAGAGAATTATTGTTAGTCGTTTGCAGCACAATCATCTTCAATTTTGTAATAGTTCCTATACGTCCATAGACGATTGATAGGATTGTGCTACATTCGTTTTCCTTGTACGAATATTGTTGCCTATCATACGTCCATAGACGATTGATAGGATTGTGTCCATTTTTATTAAATATATATATACATTCTTAACTTTTATGAGTGCATTATTATTTTATTAAATCATTGTTTGGTTCGAATCTTTCTGAACGGTAGTATTTCCTGAATAAACAGCCCATGTTCCAGTATTTGAGAGATATGAACCAGATCTGAGCCGCTCCAGATTTCGTTCAGTATTGACCGTCTTCAGACAGTCGATTGCTCTTAATACTGTTTTTCCAACCTAACGAATAACGTCTGGTATTACAGGTGTGGTGGGTTAGTTCACAACACCCCGTAGTCAGGGCAAAACAATTGATGTCAGGTGTGCGAGTAATAATTGAGGAAGTACATTAACGCATATATGATATTTTCCAAAGAAAAAAAAAGTGTCAAACAAAAATTTAATTTGAAATTTTTTAATAAATATTTTAATTTTTTATTTTTACAAATAAGTGTCAGTGGAAAAAAGACTAATTTGAACAGAAGTAAATGAGTAGAAAAATTGTGAAAATAGTTTAGTAACGATATTGGGAAAATAAATAGATATAGCGTTTATACCGATCAAAAACTCAGGAAGTATTCGAAAAGGCAATTGAAGTTTTATTTTCAATCAATGGAGATTTTTATCAAAATAATTAAATCATGGAAACTCAGACAACAGTGCCGTGGGTTAGGTATGAGCCGGCAATTACTATCACTTTGGATAATATACCTTTTTATAATGGTACAACAGAAATCAAAGATTTTATTCGTGAAATTGAGAATTTGGCAGCTGTAGCAAAATGGACAGACAGTCAAATAAGTTCTATAGTTAGATTAAAATTGAAAGGAATAGCTAGATTATTTATTGAAGCAGAAGATGAATTACAAAATACCGACAACTGGCAATTAATCAAAAGGAATTATTGAAGCAGTTTAGCAAATTGAAATTACCTGGAGAAGCACAAAAAGAATTTTTGAATTGTTATCAAGAAAAGAATGAATCAGTTAGGCATTTTTTCATAAGATTAAAAATATGTGCATCAAAGATAAGGTACCTCACAGGAAATAATAGAATTGACAAGGTATTAGAGCAAAAATACGAGCAGGATATTTTGGTTCAATTTGCCATTGGATTGTTAGATCCTGTTAGAAAAAAAGTTTTATCTGAAAGTCCTGTCAGTTTAGAAGAAGCCATCAAATTAGCAGAAAAAGAAGAATTAATTGAGCAAATTACGAATACACCGAATATGAATTTCAGAACTTTCAATGCGAATATAATATTGTGCACACATTGTAACAGAAAAGGTCACACAGCAGGAGATTGTTATATGATAAATTGCGTATGCCTAACATGTCAAGAATTCGGACATATGTCATATCGTTGCCCAAATAGAAATAGTTTTCAAAATAAGAGATTAAATGATTCAGGAAAATGTTTTTCCAACTACGCTAAGGAAAAACGATTTAAAAAATATGGAAAAATGAATAAATATAGAAAGGAATTTTCTAACAATTCGAAAGAAAATAGATTTCAATCTCATAGAAGCAGGAATGAACGCGGAAATTTTAGGAGAATAAATTATAGAAAGCAAACAGGAAATAGTTATGGAAATGTCAATAAATGGAAAAAGTATGGAAAAATGTCAAAATATAACAGGAATTTAAATGGAATGGCAGCTTTCAACAAGCCTCAGATGAAAGCTGCGGGAAAAAACTATTTAAATAGTGCGAGGCAAGAGGAAAAATTATTGAACATGAATTCTTAATAGTTGAAAATGTTTTCCGATATGAGATCCAAGTTCAGTGGTCATATTAATATTGTTAGAGGTATGAAATTAAATTATGATTTGCCGTATCACCTCAGAAATGGACAAGGAAATTTCACTCAGTATATTGGCTCGGTTATATTGCCAATCAAAGTAAAGGAAGGAAAAATTATTGAACATGAATTCTTAATAGTTGAAAATGATCATCGTAGTACTGAAATAACACTGGGATTAGAATTTTTACGAAAATATGACGTGCAACTTGATTGGAGAGAAAATCAAATGTATTTATCAGGGGAAATTATCGAGTTGAAAAAGAAAATCCAACACATATGCCAAACGAATCGGGATGACCAACAGAGAGAGTTGAAAAATAGATTTGAAGAGATAGAAAAACGATTGAGAGACGTCACTACCATGATGGGAGATTTGATGGAACGGAATTCTGTAGAAAAACTAGAATTGAAGAGGGAGGGCCCGCCCAAATCAATCCGCGAAGTATTCTAAACAGAGTTTCATGCCATGAAACGAGATGTACAACTTCGAATCAAATAGAGATATCAGGGACCGGTGATTTAATTGTGACACCAGGTTTAGAAAAAACAGTTTCAAAGATGTCAGCGACTGGTGATTTAAAGGAGACGCTAGTCTGCAAAGAAATAGTTGAAATTGAAGAATATGGAAAATCGTCTGGAAAAAGAGAAAAGCGAAACATGCGTTTAAACGAGCAACAAGAGAAGAGATGAATGTAGAAACGTGCCACATATGGAAAATGGAAATACCGACGCATCCTGTACATTAGGACCGATAGTCACAAGTGACAGTCGACAAGTGGAAATGCCTACGTATAGGTACGAGCATTTCCTGCCTAAAGAAACGGAGAGATGTAACGGAACATTGCCCATACAGCACTACAGCGAGGAGGAAGAAAATTATAGTCAGAAAATGGAAAAAGTTGGTATGAAAGCTTTTGAAAGTGAAAATATTCCAGGAAGTAGCCAGACATATTCAGGGAGAACGGAAATTGCAACAGTTAATGCATCAAGGAATCGAAGGAAGGTGATAAATGTAGAAAATAGTAAATCATTGGAAGATAGTTTAAGTGATAGATCACCCAAGGGAGATGCTCTATCCACCAGGAAGTTGGAATCTGCCAAGCACCTAGGAATAACAGTCGCCAAAGATAAGATTTTTTCTACAGTCGTAAATCACAAGGATGAAAATGTCTTGCCTAAGGACAAAATTCTACCGCCCAGATTTTTGAATGTATGTAAAGTTCAAGCAAAAAGTATAGTGAACTCCGAAGATACGAAATTACTGAGTATTGCAGAAAATGGATTTTTAACCCCGAGAAAACGAAGCATAGGAGAAGATTTTAATATAGATACGAAAGTAAAGAAAGAAATAAACCCCGAAGTGAAAAAGATTAGAACTTTAGCCAGACAAGAAGGAAAACCTAATTTAAAAAAAAACATCGCACGTTAATTTTGAACTCCAACCAGTGGGAGGAACAAAAGTCAAATAATACCGCTAATCGATTCAACACGTATAGGAATATGATATGAATGAAATCAGTCGACAAGCGACACAAGAAAATGAGGTAAAATTAAATCAAGTTTTAGTTCAAACTCAAGAAAATATGCCAGATGAATTACCAATAGTTGAATGCCGAAAATATAGGAAAATGACAGCCAAGTGAAATGTCCAAAGAAAATGAAGAAAACATTTCTGAAAATAAATTCCCCTTACACAACCCATGACACGCGGCACTGTTCAAATGACCCCAGGATAAATTTGGTTAAATCAGTTAGATCTCATTAAACAAGAAAATTTTCAGTATGCACCAGAATGTAGGAACGTATATATATTATGGTAATTATTATATTTTAGCAGACTGCAAAAGACGCAGAAAAATTGAAAAAATCCCTGAAGGTAAATTTGCAAAGCATATTTATAGTTACAATGGACTTGTAAAATAATAAGAAATGCCACGATACTTTAATGAAAAAACGGAACTGAATTGATTGTATCATAGTACGGGAACAAACTGAAAAAAATATATAAGGGAATCAACGCAAAACGGGAAACGCGAACAGGGACAGTTTTATCAAGTGTTTTGATGTAAAATAATGACAGTAAATTCCCGGAAAATTCAAGCAAATAGCTATTTTGAGACGGATATAGATCATTACAGGTCATAGAAAAACGAAGAATGGTCGCGTATAAAATGAAACAAAATAAATCATATAAAAAATGTAAAAAGAAAGTATAATACAGAGAAATAATATAATCACGATTTTCGGAAAATGTGTTTACGGATTTGTAGAATATTCACACTAGAACATCGTGACGTTTACAATTGTACAGTACCTAAGTAAAAATATTGATAAAATTTACTAACCGCGCATATATGGAAGGTTTTGATAGGAATATCGTGGACTATTATTGTTGAAACCCAAGAAAATATCTCTGAAAAGATAGTAGTGGACAATCCAGCATGGCGAAGCGAAATGATGAGACCAGCAGATTATAGAGCATTGCGAATTCACAGTGTGGTTTGAGTTCAAGCACTCCGCACAGAATTCAGTAAACACCATTCACCAAGCAAATCACCTGTGTTAAGTGGTACCGCACAAATAGGAGTCCCAGGAACGAAGATTTTAACGAATGAATTACCACCGTTTGACCACCGGAAACCGAACACCATTTACAACATTACGCCAACGAATGCACCTGCCACTAAACCAGAAAACACAGGCTGTGTATCTGTCTAGCCCCGATACCGACTAAATATAACGGATCACTGACTCGAAATCATATGGAAGGCCCTACAATCCCCAAAAACCAGATGGTTAGAGAATATAAAGAAGGAACAAATCGTCCCGTATCGCTGCTACGTACCCTTACCCAGCGGCGTAGCAGGAAAAATTCCCAGAGGATCCAACGGCTAGAGTGAAATTGATGCCCACCGGAATAGAAGTGAGAAAATCCCTCGTTGAAGAAGGCGAGTACATACCCTTACAGTATGGAAATTACCCCATGGAAAAAAAAAGACTTTATTGTGTGTTTGCATGATTATTTGCATGTTATTTTTAAGAAAATTAGAATTAAGTACTGAGCAGTGAGGTTAATAACTTTGGGGATAGATTATAATTATCCTCTAGAAGATGTAAACAGTAATCTATGGAAATTGTCAAAGCAAGACTTATAAAATTTGTCGCTAGAATAGGATTACACTTCAGAAAGTTAAAATATTTTGCTTATTGAAAGAGTTGTTATTCGAAAAAAAATTTGAGTTTGTCAAAGTTTTTGTTTGAGGGTTAGTCGAAATGTTACGCCCTGTAATTACAGAAATGCATTTAAAGATAATTACCAAGACGTAACCATTGTATACCGAATGCTTAAATGACTCATCTAGGAGAGAAAACAAAGTTTATTGATTGCTACCCGTTACAGTCACAGCGAGATAAGGAAGTCAGTTTAAATAATTACCAAAACACCCGTCCAAAGTCGATAACACACCGCATCATTATAATAGTAAACAAACTCGTAATTCACCCGGGATCGACCCGTCTAGACGCCATAAATTCACCGCGTATGACAGTCATTAAATATAACTTTCCCAGAGAAGGCATAAAATTATGTTTTATATATTTTATCTATGACAGAAACAAAACAACCCATTAATTATTTTATTACGACCAGTTGAAGATAATTATAATCGCTAGGTGCGGTTAGACAAATTATCACGTGATCCGACGAAGGGTTATAAAAGCGTGAGTTTCATATCAACAAAGGCATTCGATGTTCAACAGTGGAACTAGAAACATGTCATCCTCAAAAGTTAGGTTAAAAAGTTAGTCGAACTACATTATCTTACAATAATAATGAGAGTTTCCAAACCAGTGTAGTGAACTTCAGCAAACATAGAAACTCAACCGATTCAAATCAAGTATTGAAGCTCCTAGTAAAAACACGAGTGAACAGTATAGTTTCCACAAATTGTCAAAGCTTCCAAAACAGAGATAATAACGGATTCCGCAATTTCAATGTTTTACGATCACTTAGAAAAACCTTATCTGTATACGAATATACCGGACGAATTAATTAGAATAACCGATTGACGCGGGAGAAAACGAACTGATAATAATAACTTCTAAGCTAATTGCCGTTTAAAACTACTCCAGTGAATAAGTGTTAAACAGGGTGAGTCTCATGTTTGTTTTTCTGTATTTATGTTTATGGCAAAACCCAACCCATTAAAATGTGTATGTGTCTATAAAGTATGTCCATAGTTTTCAAGATCACCAAGTTTTCAAAAAGAGAATTATTGTTAGTCGTTTGCAGCACTTGATTGCAAGATTTCTTTTAGTAAAATTATTTCTATTGTGAAGCCCATTGCAGAATTATCTGCCAATACGCTACATTCGTTTTCCTTGTACGAATATTGTTGCCTATCATACGTCCATAGACGATTGATAGGATTGTGTCCATTTTTATTAAATATATATATACATTCTTAACTTTTATGAGTGCATTATTATTTTATTAAATCATTGTTTGGTTCGAATCTTTCTGAACGGTAGTATTTCCTGAATAAACAGCCCATGTTCCAGTATTTGAGAGATATGAACCAGATCTGAGCCGCTCCAGATTTCGTTCAGTATTGACCGTCTTCAGACAGTCGATTGCTCTTAATACTGTTTTTCCAACCTAACGAATAACGTCTGGTATTACAGGTGTGGTGGGTTAGTTCACAACACCCCGTAGTCAGGGCAAAACAATTGCTAAGAAAATTGTAGAAAATGATGAGCCTTCTACTAGCCATTGCAGACAATCTGAAAATATTGCTCACTACTCTGAAACACCAGATAATAACATGCGTTCTCTTCAGACTTCTAGTAATGAGGAATCAGTTGAAATCAGTAACTATCTGCATCAACAGAAAACAACAAATCCAAATATTTCCATAAATAACTGTTCTAATTGTATTGTCAATATTAAGTTATAATTCATTTTTTAAATTAATTTATGTTCATTGTTTTCCTTATATTATTGTTAATAATGTTTTGGGTTTGATTATATGATCCATCGGAATATAGATTTCTATCGATATGAGATTGAAATTCACTTTAGCGCCTGTTCAACGATTTTATCGCCCGCCGGGCGATAAAGTAGTCCGCGGGCGCTAAAGTGCTACTTTACGCCCGCAAATCCGGGCGCTAAAGTGCTACTTTACGCCCGGTCGTGCATAAATACACGAATACCGACTTGCACTCACATTTCAGGTTGCAGGCGTTATGAATTACACTCTAAGGGCGGGTTGTAACACAGCTGATCATCCTTTGGCAAAGGTTAACTACAGGTTTTCTCTCTTTCTAGATCATGGCAATAAAAAGAGAGAGATCCTGCAGTTAGCAAAAACAAAGATGACCAGAAGTGATACAACCCGCTCTAAGTAACACCACAGAATATATACCCACACAGAAGCGAAAGAATGCGTCGGCACTTTGATGTTCTAGGGTCAAAAATTAGAAACCTTGAATCCCACTTCTAGCCACACTGAGAAAAGTGAAAAGAAAAAACTAAGTGCAACTACACTAAAAAAACGGGATTATCTTGTGAATTCCATCAATTTAATGACACAATGGGAATCTTTATAAACTGCAAAAGGATTCTAGAGTGAAATATTTTTTCGGATATAAGAAAATTAAGGTTTTTTTTATTAGTAAAATATATTGTTAGGGATATGTTGAGGATTTTGATCCATATTTGTATATATATATATATATATATATATATATATATATATATATTATGTGAATCTGTGAAAGATGAGATTAATATAAATTAAGGTTAGATTTAGTTAGTGCATTCCAACGCCCTGAAACTAGCTGTTACACTTTTCTTACGTGTTTTTGAATCTTGAACACGAATCCGAAAGGATGTGGCGGTCTCATACCGTTTCTAAGTTGGAGGTCTTTTTTTGGTTTTGGATCACTCAAAATGCTTCCTTCTTTCTATCAGCATAAACTACAATAAATCACCCATTTCCGGCACAATTTCGTACAAAGTATCCGTTACTATTGAATAAATCATCCTTCTTCAACACTACATCCTTACTCACACCTGACTCAGATTGAGGTTAGTTTGTTTGTTTATTTGTTGGTGATGAGAGGTCATATTATATGTGTACCTATTGAAGAAGGACAATTTTTTCGATAGAAATGCTATATTTTGTACGAAATTGTGCCGGAAATGGGTGATTTATTGTTTGTGATTTTTGGGCGAGAAAACGGTGCATGAAAATGTGGGATCCAAAATAAAAAAAAGATGGTTATTTTTCTGGGAGGCTCTGTATTATTTCTTGTAGTGGGCATTAATTGAGGAAAAATTGTCTAGATAGCATTATCGTAAAGATGTTTTCTTGATTCACCCCGAATGATATATTTGTCCTCAAAATGCAGCTCACATATTTTGCAGTTTTTATGAAGTTTTTTTGTGTTTCTTTCGAGTAAATCTTCTCTGTTAGCTGCCTTCAACCACAATGCCAATCTAAACTATATTTAACGATTTTGAGTAGGTATATCTATTTTTATATATCATGAATCCATTGACATACCTTGTAGGATCTTTTATGAGGGAAAACATGCTTAAATTTCCTCCAGTTTTTTAAGAACAGCCCCAACATATACAAACAGATCCTCCTCGACGAGACATTGTTCTCAAATTAAGGGGATTTGTACAAATGCTGGTGATAAATAATATAGTTAATAGAGAATAATATTTCTACCAACGATTCAGTAACACAAATCGACTTTATCAATCTTCAAACATGAAGTTTTCATTGACATTTATTGTTTGTTTTTTTTACTCCGATTACAAAACCACAGAATATCTATTCTTTTTTCGTCTTTGTCTAATTCACATAATATGAGCGATAGAAAACTGTACTAGAGTACTGAAAAATCAGAGTTAGAACAACGAACACCACACTCCCCATTGGTGTCCCACTTAGAGAGGGAGTGGCTTTATAATTTACTGATATCTGTGAGAGCCCGACATTCGCTTCTGTGTGGGTATATATTCTGTGGTAACACGGAGTCGAATGGTGTGACGTCAGCATGGGGACTGCGTACGAATAGCCACTCACAGTTTAAGCACCTCTGCACGAAAGTAGGACGTCAGGTGTTAAAGTCTAGCGGATATTTTTATTGCCTAGTAGGAACTCTGCTTGAAACACCACATTAAAAGTACGCTAAAGTTTGTCCTCTAAGAAATATGCATAGACAAATTAAAAATAAAGTTTCTCTATGGAAATATGCTTATTACTTGATAGTTACTGAAATAACCAAGAGTATTGCTAGTGTTTGCGGAAAGTAATTCGAAAGCCAAGGTCAAATTCAGTTTGAATTGAAGATCAATTTTATTTTAAAACTGAAAATTTTCACGAAATTTTGAGGTTTGAGGAATTATTTTCACTTAATGTAATTTTTGAGGCCCGAATTGATGCAAAAAAACCAGGAAAATAAAATATGCCTATCCACTGCACGAACGAACAAACCTTAAGTTAAATACGTGATACGTGTCCGTTACTTTTTTCGATTTGTTGGCAGTTGGCAGGTTATGTTGGTTTCAATTTAGCGATTTCAGCTGGCTGTTATTGGAGAATGAAGTGTCTGCTTCCCGAAATCTTATGGAAATGAGAAATTGGGCAAATACTACAATGAATATCTCTTGTTTTTTAATATTGATTTTAAATCTATCACTTTTTGTTGATGCACAAAGAGTAGCCCCTGGGGTGCCACCTCAACATTATCAGGTATGTTGACTCCCAAGACTAATCAGAATTTTGTGCCATATGTTCCTTTCAGTTGTGTATGCTCCATAGTTTAGTGTCATTAAGTATTGACAAAAAATAATAATCTACTTGTCTTCAAGCCATTTACATTCAATCCATTATGATATGGTAGTTGTAGATTTCAAGATAGATAGAAAAAGGTCAACTTCTACTTGTTACTTGACTGTATAATCACTTCAGTCAAAACAATAGTTCAATTTGTGAGTGTGAATTGATAATTGTTACTCTTGAATTATTAATTAGTGTTGTATGATTACCCCATTGCTGTATTCCTGTTTTATAGGAATTTTTGAACCAATGGCCGAAATTTCAAACAGAGAACCAATCAGATTAGTTTTATAGTAATGAAAGTCTTCTCTCTGTTTTATACTGATAAAACCACAGCAGATTCGAGATTGTTTTGTGATAAAACTAAACTAGTTCCTGTCAAAATTATATATCAAGGCATTCAATTCCTGTAAGGAAACAGGAAATGCAAAATTGATTAAATAAGAGATTCTGAGCTCACTACATACAGTGATTTGATATTGGAATTGAAATATGCCTTTTTCAGCCCTTTAAATGAGCCTCAGGTTGTCAATTAAAGCTGCGAATGATTCAATTGCAGTATACTCAGAAAAAGGCTTGGGTTCGATTCCTAGCAGTATATTTTTTTTTTGTCAAAATCAGTTCAAATACAATTTTTTTAAAATTTATATTGAATAATGTATATTTATATATATATATATATATATATATATATATATATATATATATCAATCAAAATATGCTTTATTGTCAGAAGAAACGAATCTTATCGACAAAGACGTTAAAGAAATACATATTAAAACAGCAAGGTAAAACATTAAAAACTAAACAATAAAAACGACAAATGGTACAGGTACAGACTGATTATAATTTGAAACATTAAGAATTGAGAAATGTAAGAATAATAAGAGGGTACATTTCCAGGATGCAAACATATTAAAATCATTCCTAAATGAAGGGGGTAGTGTAGTTTACTATAAACAAATGAGTTCACAACTACAAAATTCCTCTATATTAAAAAAAAAGTGTTTAATGTCTAAACAGGAATAAATCCCAATAACAATACATAAATCGTTATCACTAGGCGAGTTTACAATTTTAAATATCAATACATATTAAAATAACCAATATATACCTGTATACACATACAGACATATACAGTGCTTTTCTTTAATGTCCCCCCCTTTTAATTTTTGAACGGGTCAACTAAAAAAATTGAAACTTGAGATAATGAAATTGATGCATGAATACTATATTTTGGAGTAAAATTAACAGATGAAACTTTCAAGATGGCGACTGGGCGCCAACTGGGAAAAAAAAATTAAATTGAAAAGGGGGTCTTGTGACACATCTTTTTGAAGCTCCTGTCGAATACTTCACAACCCTAGAATATAAAGTCAATATCTTCACCTACTACAAAATGGCGGAACATTTAATAATTACCTGAATACAAACACATTAATATCGATACATCTAGAAATATTTGTTTTTCTCTGCCATATGGCAATCCCAGCAACCCCATAAGGTTTGATAGGTTATTTTTTGTTTAAACAAAAAATGACAAGAAATGTCAGTACGACAACGAACATCATTGTTCAGTTAAAATATTCTCATTTAGTTTTCGGTTTTACTAGTAAATAGGTACCACGTGAACTGATCTTTCTTCTCTTTCTCAATGATCTTCCAATGAACATCAGTAAACGTTTCCATTTGATTAATTTTGCTGATGATACAACTTTAGGAATAGCCGAGCCTACCATGGGAGACATGTCTGAGGCTATTGAACAAGCAATTCAGGAAATGACAACATATTGCAACTCAAACAAACTTATGTTAAATCCCCATAAAACCAAAATCATATTTTTTAACAAAAATATGGAGTTGCGTAATGAATTCATTCAGATCCACCATTTCACAAAGTTTCTTGGTGTGACAATTGACGAATCACTTTCATGGTCTAAACACATCGAACTAACATCTAATAAACTTTCTAAGTCATACTTTGCCATCAATCAATTAAAATATGAGCTCCATGAAACATCTTGATTCAAGTATACTATGCACTTGTCTACTCAGCCTTATCATTCCACATCATACTATGGGGAAATGCAACGGAGATAAATAGGATATTCATAGCCCAGAAGCGAATTATCAGATTGATGTTTAATTTGAAACCACGCGATTCATGCAGAGAGACATTCATAAATAAGAAAATACTGACCGTCTGCTGCATTTTTATACTCAAGTGTTGCTTATATATTAAAAAGAATGAACATAAATTAGAAAAAAATAATACTCATCACCAATACAAAACAAGAAATGGCGCTAATTTATTGACCTTGATCCACAAAACATCCACTTTTGAAAAATCGCCAACTTATGCTAGCAGCAAAATATACAACAAGCTCCCTGTCTCCATCAGGAGTTGCATTGCTTTCGATAGGTTCAAAACAAACCTCAAACATCTGTTATATTCAAAAGCTTATTATACATTACAAGAGTACTTTGATGATTCCCACATATTGGAACCTATTAATTAGAATTAGTTGGTAGCCATAGTCTAATTTCTCACCTCTCGAATCTTTTTTTTTTTAAATTTTTTATATGGGTATACATATTATATTTAGGGTCATGTGTTCTTGTAGCAGTGAGTTGACATTCGTATCTTGTGCATTATTTTATTTATTTATTTAACTGTATCGTATCCTATTGTTTTATACATCTACATATTAAATTTATCATAATTCTTGACTTATCCAATACCATGTACCTGGTTTTTTATGGATCAATAAAGTACTATTCTATTCTATTCTATTCTATTCTATCTCTAAAATGGTCAATTCTCGTCCATTGGAAGAAAAAATCAAAGCGATTTTTATTTACGGTGCAAGGCGTAACTTTCACGAAACCGAAATAATTTTTAATGATCGTTTCCCGAATCGTCCTATCTGTAGAAAATATTTAAGGGAACTTGTAACCAAATTTACAACTACCGGTAGTGTATAGAACAAAAAGCCCCCAGGTCATCCGTCCATTCCGGAAGAACAGCAAGTTCAAATAATTGGTAAGATGATAGTAAATCCTCAACAGTCTACTTCCTCCGTCGCGAATGTTTATGAGGTGTGTCCTTCTACTGTGTGGAGACTTTTGAAGAGGAATAAGTATCATCCATACAAAATCAAAATTGTAGACCAGTTAACTGAAGATGACCCTGATCGAAGAACAGAATTCTGCGAAATTATGACGGAAACCATTGCAAGGCATCCTACCTATCTCCACAATATCTGTTTCAGTGACGAATCTACATTTTATCTCAACGGCAAGGTTCACAGACAAAATTGCCGTTATTGGAGTGACACCAACCCTCACATTTTCCGGGAAACTCATACTCAATATCCAGAAAAAATTAAAGTCTGGGCAGGAATATTGGGAAACCATATTGTAGGACCTCTATTCATTGAACAAAGTTTTAAGGTATGTCTAGTACATACTGGTCAATGATTATTATAAAGTAATAAGATAATATATGTCAGTTCCCTACTAGTTAATATGTAAAATACATGTATAAATAAAATAGACAGCAAATACAATATAATTACCCAAACCAATAAACAAACAGAAATTGTATAGACTAGGATATTGTAAAGTGTTAGAATGTGTCTGAATAAAATTCCTGTAAATTATAATAAGGTTTATTTAACAGCAAGTTTTTTACGGACTTTTTAAAAATGTTCAAATTGGCTGTGTTTTTGATATAGGTAGGTAGATGATGCTACATCTTGCAGCCATTGTAAATAATATAATTTTTTATTAGTGATGATTTAGGAAGTGGCAGACTTACGTTAATAGCTTGACGAGTGACATAATGTGAAGGAAGTTTGTTAAACGTGTTCAGATGTTTCCTAATCAAATAAACAATTTCCAATATGAAGATTGCTATTACCGTAAGTATTTAAAATTTAATGAATAAAGGCTTACAGGAGTCACGGATTTTAGCTTTGCACATAAACCTCAGCCCTCTTTTTTGAAGAACAAGAATACTGTTCATGCAGTTATCATTACACATGCACCCCAGAATGGGATGCCGTACCTGAGATGAGACTCAAATAGAGAATAATAAACAACTCTAGCGGCACACGATCCCAACTCATTTGAGACAATCTTGAATGCGAAATACCCAGACGATATGCTGGAAAATACTGTTGACCCTCTAATCACCGAAATCGTCAAAGCGAATCCTAATGAATTCGATATGGATATTGTATTCCAACAAGATGGAGCACCACCACATTACTACGGACAAGTAAGAAACTATTTGGATAATACTTTTCCCGGTCGTTGGATTGGCCGTCAAGGTCCTACGGAATGGCCAGCCCGCTCGCCAGATTTGACACCTGTAGTCTTTTTTTCATGAGGCTATTTGAAGCAAAAGGTGTGCGAAACTGAACCTGCTTCAATATTGGATATACGGCAGAGAATAATAAATATATGTAGAAATATTGACGTTACTGTGTTCGAAAATGTTCGGCGTGAAATATCGGATAGGCTGTTCTTATGTCAAGCAGTTCAAGGCAACCATTTCGAGCATCTTCTGAACTGAACTCAGCTTCTTTCCTCAAATTATGAAGTTAAACGTCGATATATTCAGGCAATTATTAAATGTTCCGCCATTTTGTAGTAGGTGAAGATATTGACTTTATATTCTAGGATTGTGAAGTATTCGTCAGGAGCTTCAAAAGGATGTGTCACAAGACACTTTCAATTTATTTATTTTTTCCCAGGTGGCGCCCAGTCGCCATCTTGAAAGATTTATCTGACAATTTTACTCCAAAATATAGTATTCATGCATCAATTTCATTATCCCAAGTTTCAATTTTTTGAGTTGACCCGTTCAAAAAATAAAAGGGGGGGGACAATAAAGAAAAGCACTGTATACACACATAGGTACATGCATATATAACATTCTACTTTAAGTGTTTGGAAACACCTGAAGAGAAAAAAACAAGTAAGGAAGAAAATACATAATTCAACCTGATCAGGATTAATTGAATAAGCTTTTATAGTAAAGTAACATCTTACAGACTAGGCTCAAATATTTTGACTTGTTTATAAAAGTTTCTTATATTGTTCTTTATTTGGCCAATTGGTTCATAATATATATATCAAGATTGGTACAGAATTGATTGTATAGTTTGCTACGACTGGTGACTTGAGTAATATGTTAGTTCTTTAATTAGGTAGGTAAAATGTCAATTCAATTCTAGAGTTTAATCTTGGAACATGAAAGTTGAAATGGGAGAGTAGTTCGGGACAGTC
Organism: Gonioctena quinquepunctata; assembly: GCA_018342105.1. Taxonomy (NCBI): domain Eukaryota; kingdom Metazoa; phylum Arthropoda; class Insecta; order Coleoptera; family Chrysomelidae; genus Gonioctena; species Gonioctena quinquepunctata. The sequence goes on from JAFIRS010003448.1 coordinate 33,828, forward strand.
AATCAGATCGTTCACTAATTTGTAAATGAAGATAATTGAATAGTAAGTTATTCGGTTTTCAATGGAAAGTAAATTGAATTTATTCAGTAATATTCTATTATTGATACTTGTTCGGGGTAGACTCCACCTAATTTATAAGAAATATATTTCATGAAGCCTCTTTGGAAGGACTCTATTTTGTTTATGCGTATATGTGTATATTGTATATGGGCGATCATATTAAGAAACCATATTCCAGCCGAGATCTCACGTTGGCATTGAAAAGTGTTAAAAAGCTGTCTTGGTTACGAAAGTTCTTACAATTATGATAAATTAGACGAAGCATCCGTTTAGCTGCACATGTCATTGTATTATAGTGGATAGAGAAGCTCAATTTTGAGTCATAAATGACACCAAGATCCCTTGTTTGGGTGCTTTTTTGAAGGAGAATGTTATTTATATGGTAATCATGTTGGATAATTTTCGGTACACCAAACGTGTAAGAATTCATTTTGTAGGATTAAGCAGTCCTTCTGAGATACAATGGGTCAAAATTTTTTCAAATCATCGGCAAAAAGTAAAAATTGGTTTGAGATATTATTTCCTATATCGTTTATGAAAAGTGAGAACAAGAGAGGTGCTAAGTTGCTTCCTTGTGGGGCCTCACTGTTTGCAATAAATTGGAAGGATTTATGACCTCTATAATCTATGAACAGGATATGTTTAGTTGGATAAGAGCGAAAAAGGTTTAGCAGTTGTGTGTCAAAACCATAGGAGTAAAGTTTATTGATGAGAATATTATGATCCAACTTGTTAAATGCATTACTTACTGTTTGTGTGAAGCACATTAAGTTGGTAATTGTAGATCTTTTACTGAAGAATCCGTGTTGATTATAGGAGATCAAATTTTTAACTTCAGGAAATATCCTGTTGTACAAGCACATCTCGAAAGCCTTTGCAAAGTTGGATAGCAGGGTTATAGGTTCGTAATTTTGAATATTGTTTATTGCACCAGTTTTGAAAATAGGGCAGATTTTTTAAATTTTCCATTTGTGGGGAAAGCACCCTGTACTCAGTGCTAGATAGAAAATTACCTGTAGTGGTACGGCTAGAATGTGTGCACAGTCTTTAAACGTAAAAGCTTGGTATGCCATCATCCCCGCTGATAAGTTTAGGTTTTAATTTTTCAAGAGAATTTCAAACTTCAGTTTCAGAAAAACGCTCGACAGATGACGGGATTGTTGTAGTGGAGAGTATGCACTTTCAAAAAATTGTGCAAATGCATCCATAATTTCTGAAGGATTACTGTATTCAACATCTTTCAATAATAGTATAAAAGGGATTCTTCATGTACCTTTCTTATTTTGAATGTAGGCCGTAAAATTGGTAGGGTCTTCTTTGATTGCCCTCTCAGATTTGTTTTCGTATTCTCTGTACGCTAAATTAATTTTAGTTTTAATGGATCGACGAAGGGATCGGAATTGTTCTCTGAGATTATCCGAGTTAGTAGTTTTCAGTTTTCTAAAGATTCAATTTTTTCTTTTAATATTGATTATTTCATTGTTGAACCATGGAGGATATTTTCTAATAAAGTTGTGATTGACCGGATTGTGAATTGGAGTTAATAGTGAATAGAATAATTCTAAGGCTACGTTAACATCTGTACAAGGATCAAGGGTTGACCAATCGACATTTTGTATAAAAGTATAAAAGTGGAAAGTTGGCTTTACGGAAGTTATATCTGACTTCAGCTGAGTTATATGGTATCACCTGTTCAGGTGATACAAGTTTTAGAGCGATGTTTAATGCTGGATGATAGCCATCTTCTGTTAGAAATGGTAGGTCATCGTGGGTTACTGAGCATTCAAAATTGGATAAAACTAGGTCGAGTACGTGATTTGAAATATTGAGCAGAGAATTGAATTGTTTTAGATCATAAAAGCTATTGAATTTATGGAGATTATCCGAGATTATCCTAAATTCGAAAGAAGCAAGCGCCGCAATATTTTGTGATTTGTCAAAAGCATTTGACTGTGTGAATCATGAAATATTGCTTCGTAAGCTCCACCATTACGGGATCAGAGGCCAAAGCCATTACTGGTTCGAGTCTTACTTAAGCCAAAGAACACAAATTGTAAAGACCAACAGTTTTTCCAATATAGGTTTTATTAAACATGGTGTACCTCAGGGCTCTGTGCTTGGACCTATCCTGTTCTTGTTATATTTTAATGACCTTGCGAATATTAAGACTGAAGGTGTATTCACTATTTTCGCAGACGACACAACGGTCCTGTGGCATGATCAAAACCCTAACAAACTTTTTAGTAAAATGTCTAGGGATATTAACGCTGTGAGAGAGTGGTGTAACTCGAATCAGCTTTCATTCAACACTAACAAAACGAATCTCTTATCATTTCAATGCGATATACGGATATTTCCTGGGGAATGATATTATTTCATCTAATAATTTCAACACCTTTCTAGGGATTCACTTAGACTGTAAACTCAAATTTGAAGATCATGTTCGTCATCTTAGTAAAAAGCTGTCCAAAGGGTGCTATGCTCTACGTGTTATCTCAAGAGAATTGGGTGAGACAACTGCAAAAGTAGTTTACCATGCCTTATTTGAGTCGCATGTCAGGTATGGTATCCCTTTTTGGGGTACCTGCAACAAACAGTGCTTCAACATAATATTCACTCTCCAGAAGCGTGCAGTCGCTATATCTCGGGGTTGGACCTCGAGTATCATGTAAAGAACTTTTCAGAAAGCAAAACTCCTCACCATTCCATCTCTTTTCATTCTCGAATCGGTATGCTTAGCACATAAAAATAAATCAACATATGATACCATTTCTGGTTCTACCCGCCAAAATAACAACCTAAGGCTACCCATTCCAGCTTCCAATTTGATCAAAAACTCCATTATTTATAATGCTGCAAAACTATATAACCATCTTCCTGCCAGCATCAAAACCATTGAATCCCTCCATTTATTCAGGAAATCGGTTAAACTCATTCTTATGGATGAAGTATTTTACGAAGTTCAAGATTTCCTCAATAAAAACATAAGTGGTTGTATTAGTTAACATTTTAATATTTTTTAATGTATATTATTCAACCATACATACATTTTTATGTGATATTTTGATTAATTGACGAGTTATTTTTAACCAAATAATGTAATTATTTTTTAAATAAATAATGTGCTTATTTATTTTTAATCTTGACAATGTGATATTCAATTATATTTATTTTTTACTTTATAATTACCCTGTGTTACCTTTGTGGTAACACAGATAGTATTTTTGATTGTTTGTGTGTTTCTATAAATATTTATTAATTATTTTTAACTATATTGTGGGTACTTAATGCTTATTGTTAATTTTATGTTCTATGTTGAATATTTAAATGTATGTTTCTTTCTTTTATTAGAATCTAACAAACAATTGTAAAATATCTATATTTTCAATATTTGTAGTACAAGCTTTGTCAATAAGATTTATGTCTTCGACAATAAAGCATATTTTTGATTGATTGATTGATTGTTATCCCTGTATATAATCATTTAAATAGTTTGGTATGTTGAAATCACCTATTATACGACAGGATTATATATATTATACGACAGGATTATAATCCTGTCGTACTCTATGTGAAATTGTTTTTTTATCATAATATTTAAATTGTAGTGTACTCTGTGTGCACTTGTACTCATTCTTGTAATATTTAATTTTTTACTCTGTAATTTTGTATTGTCTATATAGGTACTCCAAATTCTTGACATGTCTTATACCACTTGTGGTCATCAGATGAATAAACTTGAATTGAATTGAATTGAAATAAGAATTTTGTTATCGTATAAGCATTCAAGTGTTTCTAACATATCCAATAGATTCAAAATATAAGCATCCCTAGAATAGGGAGGTATGTAGATAAAAAAAAATGTTTGAATACAATTTTGCAACCTATGATGTCTATAGTGAAAAAGTTTTCTGCAAATTCCAATAGATCAATTTCAAAAGCTTGACAGTCATCTCTTACTGCTAACAAAACACCACTACCTTCTTGATACTGAGTTTGTTTCAAGGTTTCTGACTTTTCTAAAGATCACATAATTATCAGTAAAAAGTTCTGAGTTGTAAACATTGGGTTGGATCCAGGTTCTATGATGGCAATTATGTGGAAATCCGATCCAGAGGCAGATTTGTAACGAGTCCTCTGACATTTTGATAATAGCAATGAACATTTATGAAAAACTCCTGTTTAGACGAACTTAGAGGGTTTTTATGATTCTAGGCTCTCCATTGATATGCTTGATTTTGAGGTTTGACTCACCTTTACTCATGTGGTCAGCCAACTGTTTCTTCTTGTCTTGATACAGTTTCACTTGATATGGAGTTTTGTCAGATGCAATGAATAGGTTTTTGAATTTTTCTGTGGATTTTATCTTTTTGCTGTTGAGTATAATTTGAATAAGCAAAAACCACTTTTATAGGCCTGGGTTTAAAGTTGTTTTCATTTATTCTCCCAATTCTAAACATCTGTAGATCATCGCGTTCGATGTTGAGATTAATAGATTTCATGATTTCTGTAGAGGTTACTTTGTCTTTTTATTGATTTCCATTCTCAGAAAGATTGAAAATCATCAGTTTTTTTTTCCTGGATTCCTGATCTGCGAGTTCTGCAATCACTTCATTCATTTGAAAGGTGGGAGGTGCCTTAGCAGGAATCTGCTGTAGGCCATTGCAACAATCATTGCACAAAAAGCGGAGGATCCTATTTTTTAGTTGCATACACTTGATTTCAGTGGCTGATAGTTCTGAGCAGAACGAATTTGAGTGAATGGCCCTCTTACAGGAATCACATTCAAAATACGCCTCATCTCTCACATCATTCATACATTTGCAGCACTTTATTGGCATATTGAGAAGTGGAAGCCGGACCTGTTCACTTTGTTTATCACCAGAAGAAAGAAGTTCATTGTTTTTGCAGGAAAGGGATTTGGTTGTTTTTTTGTTGCACTGGCAGTTTGACCTTTTCTTACACACCAGACGGAAAAAGTAATTGAGTTTTTGCACCAATGGTTTTGATTTTATTCCACAGTAGATTGAATATTTGATGAACTAGTAGTGACAGACTGGGAGATGGTGACACAAAATATTAGGTCATTTGTACCAGTATGGCGGTTCTTCAGGGGTCTAATTACGGAATGACAAAAAAGAAAATGATGGTCATAGCGCTGGTACCGGCGGCCCAATCGCGTGGGCGTTAATCGAACGTGTCGGATAAATAACGAGTGTCGAACGATTTGTTCCACAAAAATGCTTGTATTTTCCTATAGTCGATAAAAAAAGAAGTAGGCAGTAGCATAATGCCTTACTTCTCCGGTGTGACTTACAGCCCGCAATACCGACGCGAATACATTAATTAAAAAAAAACAATTCAACCATTTGTTCCAGGCTAATTTTTGCACAGCTAATCATCGTCGAGTAGCCATCCACGAATTACACCATGCCATACCGCCGCAAAGGAGTAATTTTTTTTTTTTTCGCAAAACGATTTGTACCAGTATTGCATTTGGATTTTTGGAAAGTATTTGATAAAATGTGACCGTTATTATATTTCCCATACGTCTAGTAGGGGGAAAAAGTGCTGCCATACTTGAAAAACTTATTTATTCGACACGTTTTGAAAATACGACTGTAAAATCATTTTTTACATCATGGAATCATTGTATTCTGTTCGTTTGGATGTAATTCTACCTAAAAAAATTTATTCCAGATTGTAACCATGGGGCGGTCGACTGTCGGACTTAAGCCAAGATGTTAAAAAAAAAATAAAAATTGACGATTTGTACCAGTATGGCATTTGGATTTTTGGAAATTATATGATACAATGTGACCATTATTATATTTGCCATACTTCTAGTAGAGGGAAAAAGTGGCGCCATACTTGAAAAACTTGGTTTTTCGACACGTTTGCAAGGTACAAGACATAAAATCATTTGTTACAGTATGGCATCATCGTATTCGGTTCGTTTGGATAAAATTCAACCTAAAAAAAATTATCCCATACTGTAACTATGGGGCGGAAGTCTGTTACACTCGAGCAAGATATGAAAAAAAAAAGTTGGAATGAATTGTAACAGTATGGCATTTTAAATTTTCCAAAACTTGAAAAAAAAACTATGCTTTGGGGAAATTATAAATTACCTGCGTTCCCATACATTATGTCTAACGAACACGCTGAGCCAAGTCCTCTACAATTCGAGAAATCTTTCGAGCGCCGGTAGCCGTACGATATTATATGACATAACATCTGGTTATAAGACAAGATTGCCGCCACCTAGGTGTTTGAAATTTTGTATTTATATTCGTTAAACCTCAAACTTACAGAAAAAATTAGTGCCATACTGGTACAAATCGTTTGAATTACGAATAAAATCATAGAATTTTGAAAAAATATTGTACATATTCGCCACCTCCCACAGGTATGGCATGATCAGACTTCTATTTATGATCATACAAAGAACTGTTAAAAAAAATTTTAGGCTGGTACAAATCGTTCAGCAAAAAAAAAAATTTACTCCCTTGCGGTGGTATGGCGGCTATTGGGAACCGTCGGAAAAGTATGGCAAGGTGATTTCCGTGAATGGCTACTCGACGATGATTAGCTGCGCAAAAATTAGCCTGGTACAAATGGTTGAATTGTTTTTTTTAAATTAATGTATTCGCGTCGGTATGGCGGGCTGTAAGTCACACCGGAGAAGTATGGCATTACGCTACCGCCTACCTCTTTTTTTATCGACTATCGGAAAATACAAGCATTTTTGTGGAACAAATCGTTCGACACTCGTTATTTATCCGACACGTTCGATTAACGCCCACGCGATTGGGCCGGCGGTACCAGCGCTATGACCATCATTTTCTTTTTTGTCATTCCGTAATTAGACCCCTGAAGAACCGCCGTACTGGTACAAATGACCTAATATTTTGTGTCACCATCTCCCGGTCTATGAGTTTATACAGCAAGTAAAATAAAATAAGAAATAAAATAAAGTAATTTAAAAAGTTAAAACTACACAACATCCATAACAAGTTTATACAGAAATAAAATAAAATAAGAAGTAACATAAATTAAGAAGTAAAATAAAAGATGGTTAACTTTTATCTTTTATTTTACTTTGACTAGTTGTATAGGTATACTGAATAATTTAGACAATTTGACGAAAGTTGATGATAGATGACATGATATAATAGCTATTCAGTCCTAGTATATGTTTTCGTTTTCATAATTGGAAAATGGTTTGTTCAATGCCATTTTTTTAAATTTCATTTTTGGCTAATATTATCTTTAGATGACGAAGATTTTATAATATTGTTAGTGTTGTCAACATTGGCTTATTTTTTATTCAATAAAGGATAACAGGGACCAATTTTTCAAGTATACATCATTGAAATTGAGGTAACCTCAACATAAAATCCCAAATTTCGATTGACAGCTTCTTACTTCTTACATTCATTTACTCAGTTCTATAAACACTCTGAATTTTTTTTTTATTGGTGCCCCTTTTTACCCATTTAAAGCACGCCTCAGCGTGTTTAAATCGAACTTTAAAAAACGCGCGTTTTTTAAAGGTAACCATGACAACATCAACAAATCGAGAAACGTGAACTCTAAATGACAAATTTTTTATTATTGACAGGAGTACCTTGTAACGTCAAATAAAATATTACTCACAATTCGTTCATTTATATGTGCTCCTCCATCCATTTGATGAACTTTTCATATTCTTTTTTATATATATCACTGGATTTTCGCGGTATTAACCGCGATTCTGCCTCACTATTCAAAAAATCGATATTAGAATAATTCATTTTTGAGCTCTGGTGACAACAAATATTGATCTTTGGTATCAAATTGCAAATGAATGTTTTTCTCATTTCCATGACAACGAAAGGTATACTGATGTCACATCACGAATTCAACCTTCTTGCATTATTAGTTCTTATTTCTATTTTTTGTAGTAATAATACCAGTTAGTAATAATACCAGTATATATGATTTCAAAGTGCACCAATAAAAAAAAATAACGTAAAGTATTCGTGGATAACTGGTCTTAAAAACACTTGCTCTATTTCGAGCACTCCGGCTGCGCCGTCGTGCTCGAAAAATCGCGCGTGTTTTAAAGCCCTTTTTATCCACTTATACTTTAATATACTAATTTCTCATGTTACTTTATTTTATTTCTTATTTTATTTTACGTGCTGTATAAACTCACTTTTAGTCCAGATTGTTTGGTAATGCACAATGATATTGTTTTAATTATGAAGTAGTGATGTAGGGCAGATTATTCTGTAAAACGCGATTTTTAAATTATATTTGAAACCACTATAAATTCACACTTATTGATGAGCAAATAATCAGGTGTTGACTCTTTGCAAGCTCACACAATTATTGTAGAATGTATCGCAGTTCTTTTACTTGTTTTTTGAATAATGCTAATGCTTCAATTTCTCTTAGGTATAATGGTAAGCAATTATACATTTTTAGCCGGTTGTAGATGATAGATTCTTTAGCAAGATTACTTTTTGGTATAGGTAATGGTAGTCTAAATTTTTATGATGATCGAGTGTTATGATTTAAAGACACTGATATATATATATATTTGTCACGGTTTTTATGAATTAAGCATGTAGTTTCTAAAATAAAAATCGAGGTGACTGTGAAGATTCTGTGGATTTTGAAGAGTTCCCTGCAAGAGTCACGCGGTTTAACTCTACAGAGAGCCCTAATGGCTCTTTTTTATATAACTTGCACCATCTGTAATAGTTGATTGCTACACACTCCCCAGAATGCTATAGCAGATGAGCAGAGAGCTCGCAGCGGAATGTAAGTAAATCCGTTTTAGAGGCATTGAAGAGAAGCAAGTTATCATCACACCAGGATTTAATTTGTTCAATGTCTTTTTGAATATTGTGATGTAATGTATTCTCGTTTTTGTCATGCCAAAATATCGTATATTTCAAGTTTTTGAGTGAGTTCAAGAGCACTCAATAATCATTACAAATGAATGAATCTGTAGAACGATTTCTTCAATTTTGGAACAAGAAGAATTGTAACTTTCCTTGATGAATTTCAAATATAACATTAATCCTGTTGGTTTTATTCAGTTTTAAATGTGATTCGGGAAATATTCTCAAATATAATTTGTGCTAGAGGATTTTATTGCAATTTTTTTTTTAGATTTCCTTCAAGCATTTTGTTTCTTGGAAATTTAACTTGTGCAATTTGCGCCTTTATTATGATAGATTAAACCGCTCAAGCTTCGCAGTCGTGGTTTAATCAGATAATAAGAGCGCAAATCGCACTCAGTAAAATTTCCAGGCAAAATGCTTTCTCGAAAAAAAAAAAATGAGCAATAAAACCCCTAGCACTTATGATATTACCCTCGACAAAATCATATAGATGCATTAAACAAATCAATAGGTGAAATAATTTTTCACATCACATACCCATTGCACGACATAGTGTTGCTGAATGGAAAGTTTTCATTTGGCATCCAATAAGAAAACAGTATTCAAGTGTGTGCTGTCATCGGAACTTCATGGAGAAATTGTGAAATGACTGTAGACTACGGCGGGCAGTGTTGCCGAACTCAGTGTCACTAGTGCCCCAGCAGAATGTATCTAATGGTAGCAAAGAAGCATGCACAGATCTTAAAATTATCAGCAATTTGAATAATTTTCTATATATGAACAACACATTTTCTAGCCTTTTTCAGGAGGATCGTTCTTTCTCAAATGTCATTTGAACTATTTGGAATCTCAACAAATGTTGTCAACTTTTATAAAGTAAATATATTTTTTCAGCAACCTCCTCAGCAGTATCAGCAAGTTCCTCAACAACAATATGCACAACAAGCGCAGTACCAACAAGTTCCTGTCCAACAACAAGCAGGCATGCACCAACAAGTACCAGTCCAGCAACAGGTAATATCTGGTGATGTGAAATCATTGATTAAATTGCCTTCTGATACACCATTAAAAACATATACTAGCCACAGTTCTATTACCTCATTTTTCAAAACCTACTTTGGATGTTGAATGAACGTTTTATGTTTATGAATGTTTTTCATCTGTTCTTTTGTTATTTTTAAATGTTATATTGGTGCATTGATTTATCCGTTACCACTCATCATTTGACCTGGAAACCCATACAATGATTTTTATGTATAAGTATAGGGATTCCTAGTGTTTTTTCAGGATATTTTCTTCTGTATGGTTTCAAAATTCATCATATGATTATTTCGTTTGTTTCTTCAAACTGTTCTCAATAATATACCATAAACATGTATTAGCTTCAAATTAAATCAATAATAGCTGACCAAAGAAACTAATTGACTAATTGAATGTATTTTTAGTCCAAGAAGTGAGCGACAAAAAAATGCAAGCATTTTTGTTAGTTTGATTTTTTTATATTACGTCACATTTGTGGTGTAGAGAAATAGCCTGCCGTCAGTCTGCCAGTTTCGTTAGTATTTGGCACATGGGCAGCTTTAGTAAAAAAACTATTTTCGCTGTGTGCACGTCAGTGTCGCCGCCTAGATACCGCAACATTTCGGAACCTGTGAATTATTCTACAGTTAGATGATAAGCCATGTTTTGCTCATGTCTATTGAAATCAAGTGAAAAACTAGAAGAAATGTCGATATTTGAATTATATTTATAAGTTAAACGAATGGATATTATAATAAGAACTAGATTTGAAAGCATAAAACATAATATATCCGCCCAAACCCAAACTGTGATAAAGGGAAATAAATTCGTTTTTGCACAACATGTGAGAATTGTTGAAGAACTGAGAATTAACGGCCAAAGTTATTCAATATGAGCCCATATTATTAGGTAAATTTCAGTGACATTAACACCCCTCAAAATATTTTTGAAAGTAAGTAACCTAAATTGTCCTTATTTATTATTTCCTCCGCGAGCGTGTAATTGAATTTATTCAGCATTATTTTTTTGTAGAAATACACCAAGTTCCTCCAATCACTCGTGAATTGTCCAACAACTTCATATTTTTCAGATGTCAAATATCAATGAATACTGAAAATCGAAACCGGCATAAGCAACTTCATATTTTTTGCGTCAAATATCAAAAATACCATACACCAAATCCATGCACTAATCTGCTAGCCAATGAACAACGTTCTAGTCTCGCTGAGATACCTTTTTTGTGGGTGGAGCTGTTCAGTGCAATTTGAATTTCACTGTTCAAGTTATTATTACTTATATTATCGTGAAAATAAAAATAATCCAGTGAAATCGTTTTGCTCCTTTTTACATCAGCTATTCATTTCTTTCTTTACTCCAATTTCCAGGCCAATTTAGGAAAAGTGTAAAATTTACACAAACTATTTTTCCATTATTTGTGCAGTTTACAACACAAGTATGGTGACCCATTTCCTTCTTGAGCTCATAAACAGCGAAAAGATAAGACAGCGAATTTAACTTGGAATTATCCCGATATGTTTGACATTTCTGCCACAGCGTGCACTGTGATCGATTTGACTGTCCCCACCAAGCTCTTCATACATAGCCAATATGTCTCTACTACTTTCTAAAATCTGAAAATTGATTTGCGAGCAGTACACTAATTATAAAACTGTTTTACCATGGTCAGTCTTAAAAATCTTAAAACCGAGCGCGTCAGCAGCGTGTTTAACTCGTAAAAAATCTATATACCGTGAAAGTGCTTTCTAAAATATGAAATTTGGTATACATGTGGGGAATATTACTATGAATGAAAAAAATATAGCCCGAATTTTACAGTAACAATGCCGTCAGCAGTCTATAGAAAAGCGCGCCGCCTGCCTCTTTTATGCGGCCCGCCTGTCTCTTTTATGTGGCCCGCTCGACATTAAAGTATTTTTATGTAATCTTTAAATATTTTGAATTAAATAAGTTATTTGAAATATGTATTTAAAAAGCGTACTTCTCAGTCTCCTGTATTCCCTAGAATATGATATTCCCCAAGGGATTTTTTATTGCTATAAATGTACTGTTGAAAGTGGCACAGTCATAAAGAGCCTTGTAGATGTTTTTTCATGCCCTTCACATAAAGAAGCAGATACAAAAATTGTACAACAAAATTTTAACCTGGATTTTGCTGCTAATGTATATTACAAGTGCTCGGATACGGATATATTGACAGAAGACGAGATGATTCGCATCAATCAATCAATCAAATATGCTTTATTGTCCGAAGAAACAATTCTTATCGACAAAGTCATTGTAGAGGTGCTAAAAGTTAAAACTTAAAACCTAAAACCTAAAGTTAAGTAATAAAAATAGAAAAAACACTAAAAATGCTAAAAACGGTAGTGATACAGGCGTTTTAAAATTTGTATAGGTAAAATGTACAAGCACAAATGTTTTGGTAATTTAAAGAAACCATATGCAAACATATTGAAATTGATACTCGAAATAAGGGGAAGAGCATATTTTAGTGCTGGAAAAGGGTCACTATTAAAAAATTCTTCCGTATTGTAGAATGGATGGATAAGAAGCAATTCTTTTACAATTTTTTTAAATAATCCAAGAGATTCAATTTTCCTTAAATGTATTGGTAACTGGTTATACATTTTTATACCGTTATAAATGAGAGATTCCTTAACAAGATTGTTTTTAGGGATAGGTAAGGATAATCTCAATTTTTGCGAGGATCTTGTGTTATGGTATGAGGGCAGTGCATTATATTTGTGGCGATTCTTGTGTATAAGGCAGGTGGTTTCTAGAATGAATATAGAAGTAACTGTGAGGATTCTATGATTTTTGAATAGATCTCTGCAAGAATCACGCTTTTTCACTTTACAGAGGGCTCTAATGGCTCTTTTTTGTTCAACCTGCACCATTTGTAGTAGTTGTTTGCTGCACACTCCCCAGAAGGCTATGCCATAGACCAGGTGGGACTCGATAAGGGCAAAGTAAGCTGATTTAGCAGCTGTAAAACCCAATTCATGTGATATAATCCTGATGGCGTAGCAACCTGATGACAATTTTTTGCACAACTTCGTGACATGGTCATTGAATTGTAATTTATTATCAATATTGAGTCAGAGAAATTAGAGAGAAAACATTGTCAATATTATGAGGGCCTAGGCTCAGGGCAGAAAGCTTCTGAGCGAATGTTAATATGTTTGTTTTAGTAGGGTTGAAGACCAGTAAGTTATCGTCACACCAGGTTTTAATTTGTTGATGTCTTCTTGAATCTTGTGATGTAATGTTTGTTCATCTTTGTCATGCCAAAATATGGTGGTATCGTCAGCAAATAATGTATACTTACCAGATATATTAACTTTTGTGAGATCGTTTATGTACAGTAGGGACAGTGTGGGACCGAGTACTGAACCCTGTGGTACGCCACAATGAGTTGGCTCAGTTCGAGAGAGGTGGTTAGTTTTTACCAATTGCGAGCGATTTTCAAGGTATGATTTGAACCATAGCTGGCTGATTCCTCTAAACCCATAGTATTCGAGTTTGCTCAGCAGGATTTTGTGACTCACACAGTCAAATGCCTTGGATAAGTCACAAAACACTGCTGCAGCTGCCTCACCTTCATTAATTTCGCTATAAACTTTATTAAGAAGGGAACATATTGGTCGTTGGTGTTCTTCTGCCTTTGAAAGCCAAACTGGTTCTCACTCAAGATTTTATTTCTTAGTATAAATTCCAAAATTCTCTTCTGAACTAATTTTTCAATTATTTTAGCCAAGGTGGGTATGAGAGATATTGGGCGATAATTTGAGGGTCTGCAGGGTCGCCTCCTTTATGAAGTGGAACTATAATTGAAGTTTTAGAAAATCAGGAAAGACTCCTGTTGGAGTGACTGATTGATGAGAGTTGCCAGGACTTGAGGGCAGAATCGGAAGGTTTGCAAATATATTGATTGAGAGTTGATCCTGCCCTGAGGCTTTTTATTTTTATGAAGATGATGATTTCTTTTAATTCAGATGTGTAAGTTGAAACAAAATAGAAGTTTTCTTCGACGTAGAGGTTCGACATGTAATAGTCTATGTTATTTGGGGAATCAAGTGTGCAGTTAATTTAGAGGCTACAGTGCAGTAATAGTTGTTAAGGGTATTTGGACTGAGAGGGATTTCAAATGAAGTTTTCTGTTTTCCTCTAAGGTTATTAATTATTCCCCAGCTTTCTTTAGACTTGTTGGAAGATTCCTCAATTCTTGATTTATAATACTTATCTTTTGCTGATTTCAATACTTTTTGATATAAGTTACGATATCTGGTGTAATATTTATGAAAGAACGGTTCGCTGGTGTATTTTCTAATTGTGTGGAGGGATTTTAGATTTTTTGCCGAAATCTTTATTCCTTTTGTTAGCCAATGTTTTTTTTTCTTAATTTTTAACTTTTGAATTGGAAAAGCTGATTTAAAATTACCTAAGAGTAGATTATAGAATGAAAAAAAAAGGTCTTGAGAGGCGAAGATATTCCCCCAGCTAGTATATGTGCATAACTCTTGGAATTTAATATAATTTTTTTTACTAAATAGTCGACTATATTTGAACTTAGGATTAGGGGTATTTATATCAAGTAGTAAGGTGCCGAGAATTGCTTCATGGTCGGATAGGCCTGAGGGAACAACTGAACATGAAGTTTCTTCGGAATTACTGCAGAAATAGTCAATTGTGGTTGCCGAGTATTGTGATGCTCGAGTGGGTTCCTTGACATGCATTTTTATATTAAATGAACTTAGTAAATTGGTCAGATGATGGGTATGCTGGGACTCTAGATCAGTGAAATTGATATTTAAATCACCAGTTATTAATATATTCGAATGTGGTGAAAGTTTTTATAGGTGATACGCCCGGACTACGGGGTGTTGTGACTTAACACACTACACCTGTAATACCAGACATTATTCGTTAGATTGGAAAAAACAGTATTGAGAGCATCGACTATCTGAATATAGTTGAACCGGAATATGATATATGGAGCGGTCGACAAATACCAATTTCCTTTCTTTCAATACCGGAACGTGAGTTGTTTATCAAGGAAATACTACCCTTCAGAAGGATTCGAACAAAACAATGATTAAACAAAATAATAATGCACTCATAAAATGTTAAGAATGTACATATATATTTAATAAAAATTGACACAATTATCTCAATCGTTCTATGGACGAATGATGAGCAACAATATTCATACAACGAAAACGAATGTAGCTTATTGACAGATGATTTTTCAGTTGGCTACAAAATCGAAATAGTTTTACTAAAAGACCAATCTTGCAATCAATTGCCACAAACGGCTAGAAATAATTCTCTTTTGAGATCTTTGTAATCTTGAAACTATGGGATACTTTTTCATACACATGCACATAAGAAAAAGGTTGGGCTTGCCATAAACATAAATATAGAAAAACTTACATATCTCCCCCTGTTTCACACTTATTCACTGGAGTAGGGTTTTAACGACAATTAGTCTTGAATTTATTATTATGTCGATTTGTTCCGCGTCAATTGGTTATTCTATTTTATTCGCCCGGTATATTAGTATAGCGCGATATAGTATGGTTTTTCTAAGAGATCGTGAGCTATCGAATTGCGGACTCCCGTTGTATTATCTCTGTTCTGGAAGCGTTGACAAAACTAGGCAATTTTTTGGAGCTTCAATACTTGATTTGAATTTAGTTTGCAGTTGCTTAGTTTGATGTTTTCTGAAGTTCACTACACTGATTGGAAACTCTCATCATTATTGTACGATACTGGGATTCGACTGACTTTTTAACTTCACTTTTGAGAGTGACATATTCTTTAGTTCACTGTTGAACCCCGATTGATTTTTGATATCAAACTCGCGCTTTTATAAGATCTTCAGATCGTGGTATTTGGGGGTGTGGTCTATAAAATGAGATAAAATTTCATTTTGTTCGCATTTTAATTGTTTTTCTTGTCAAAATGAAATATTGTCGTAAAAATAATAGTTTTGTTTTTCTCATGCACTCACGAATAAATCGCGGGTTATTATCCTTGGTCTTAATGGGTTAATTTTCAATGAATGCCATTTATTTATGATTGTCGGTCATAAAATGTCGAATTGATGGTGTTTATCTGTGGTACAATTACATTGAATCGGTTTTTATGATCGCGAAATAAACAAGTGGCAATTAATAATCTTGTTTACCCTCTTAGATGAGTTATTTATGAATCCGGTGTACAAGGGTTACTTCTTGATAATTATCTTCAAGTGCATTTTAATTGTCTTCCAATAACAAGGTATGGTTTAACAAGCGTATGCTTATCAGCTCTTTCAGTCAAACATGGTGAACCCTATTGAACTTTTTCTGGCCATCACGATATTGTTTTGAGAATATTACACTGTTTTGTAGGGAAGAAAGTTTCTCTGTAATTACATGGCTTAACATCGGAGCAACTCGAGTTTGTCTAGAAATATGTTTGCATCTGTGGAAGGAGCTCTGTAAATACTTATAATGTACATGTTAAGTTTAGAACTAAAAATGATGGCACATTCGAACACCTTCTCTTCAAAAATGTTGTCAAATTTGTCCAATTGAACAAAGTTATGACTGTCTACTAATGAGTCATTCATAAAGATTATGGTCCCTCCATGTGGTGAGCTGATCCTGTTGAATCTAGCAGCTGATATGTAATTGGATAGATGGGCTGGCTCCCTCCTCCCTCAGCCAGTGCTCAGTTAGTGTGACGAAATCCGGGAATTTATGATTTTCCAGTAATATGAAGAGTTCGTCAATTTTGTTTCTTAGTGACTGAATGTTTAGAGACAGAACGGTGATGTGTTTCTTGTCAGTGAAGTTACCTCTAAAAAATTGTTCTTGGATTTAAGAGCTTCATCCTCTACTAAGGAATCTCTAAGTTTTGTATTCGGCGAACCCGAATAGTTTGGGAGTGTAGAAATTGTGAAGTCCTTGGATGTTGTCGTTTTTATGTCGCTGTCATTGTTCTTAATATGCTTGTCCGTATTTTCGAGGTCCCAGTTATTTATCAAATTCAGTATGGCTTTTGCAAGATGTATTTTCGCAACTCTTTTCAGATTGTAGCCGTCAGGAGCATAGTTATTTCTACGAAATATGTTATTACAGTCAATAAATCTAGCTGTATTTGATTGTTGACGGTAGAGTGCTCTGAGAAAATTTAAGTTATTTTTGTATATTATTTCGTTCCTACTTGCCATTTTATCGAATCTGTATGGCTCAGAAATTATTATTACACGAGTATGTTGACATTTGCTCATTAAGTCTTCCAAAAGCCTTTGGTTGATCGTGTTTGTCCACAATATAACTATATCATCACGTGAGAAGGTCGTTGATGATAAGAGCGCTGTTTGAACAAGCTCCTCGTCGGATGCCCCACTTTTCAATAAGGATTGTGTAGAATATTTGTTTGAGTGGTTCCATAAATGATATACTAAGCCTTTTCCCTGATTGTTCGCGATTAAGAGTATTTTTTGTTTGTTTGAATGTTTCTTATGGATATCTTGCGTAGGGGTGCTTTGGGGCGGTCGGATCTGCTTTTTGTTGTGATTAGAGTTGTTAAAAAAAAGAGATGCTACATTTGTTTCTTTTTGAATCGGCTTTCTATTATAATTTTGACTTATTTTTTGTGTGTTTGTTGTGGAAAGTTTTTCCAATCTGAGTTGTTTCAGTTCTTCAAGATAAAGCTGGTTTTCATTGGTTAGTACCTGTATTGATGTTATCATTTCATTCTTTAAAATGTTGAAGTCATCTAATTCTTTAAGTACTCTGTTTAAGTCAGTTGAGATTTTTGAGTTTTCATTCTGTGATAGTTGAAGTTGTTCTATTAGTCTTAAATGTTCCTTCTTTAGTTCTGCCGCAATTGTTTTTTGTTTACTTATTTCTGTGATATAGCTTTGTTCTGTGTTCACTATTTCATTCTCAAAATCAATGAGGATCTTTTCAGTCTTTTATGAAATTATCTTTTCTTTTATTTAGTCCTGTAATTTAGAAAACTCGTCCTTGATGTTAGTTATGTATTCCTCTTGTTCTTTCTCCTTATCATCTAGTTCCTTATATTTAAGATGGAGTTCATCGTTGACTCTTATGTAATTAGCTTCAAGTTCTACCAAATTGTTTTCTTCAATCTTCCTATTATTGATACATTCCTTGGAGCATAATATTTTGTGGCCTTCTAGTTTCAAGCTATTTTTTTCCTGTCTAAGCAGCTGTTATGGAATACATTGAAACATTGTATGCAGCAAACGGATTGGATCTCCTTATTTTTACAGCACTTGAAGACAGCTGCCATCCTTGGTGTGTCTTTAGGCTTTATAATATTACTAATTTTGCTGGACTATTTATTTGAAGCAGCATCGTCCAAAGAAAGAATGGTTTTTACTTCTTTAACACTTTTTTATTTTGGAGTGTTTTTATCGGGCATAGGAATTTGGTGATAGTGTTTTTCTTTTGTTTGTTTTTTTTTATTACAATTAATGCATACTGGACCTTATTGTTCTTACATATTGCACTAATTTGTGTGAATTTTTGAAATCTAATTCAATAAGCACGATTATCACTATTTGGGGGTTGCACTGTCAAAATATCACGATTTTAAACGAACTTTTAACTGGTTTTTTGAGCGAATGAGTAGGAGTAATTCAGAAACTTGAGATGTTGACTACAAAACTCAAAAATAATCCCTCATCAGGACCGGACGATCTCCCATGCAATATTATCAAAGAATTTAGCTCTTTCATAATAGAACCAATCACTCATATTGTGAATTTTTCTTTCGAAACAGGCATTTTTCCAGATCAACTAAAAATTTCAAAAGTTATTCCAATTCATAAAAAAAAAGCCAGAACAGAGTTGGATAACTACAGACCAATATCCTTGACTCCGGTGTTTTCAACCTAATACCTAGTGAACAACATGGGTTTAGGAAAACAAGATCAACCAATACTGCTTCCACAGAATCCATAACATGAATCATAAATGCACTTGATGAAAAGAAATATCCCATAGGAATATACTGTGACTTGAGCAAAGCCTTTAATTGTGTACCACACGATAGATTATTGGACAAACTTTGGTCACTTGGCATCAGAGGCATATTACACAACTGGTTAAAATCCTTTCTCACAAACAGAAAATAATATTCACTTATATCTCATAATGATGGAGGAATGATCAGTCAATATCCATTAAACTCAGAAACTATAAACCAAAATATAAGCGAAGAAATAATGCCCTGGTTCACATCAAACCAACTAAGTCTAAATCTAAGCAAAACAGTCACTCTAGATTTCACCCTTAGGGATTTCAATGGGGATATAGAAAACATAAAATTCCTTGGACTTTTTCTTGACACAAAACTAACGTGGAAACACCATATCCAAACTCTATCAAAAAAACTTGCTAGTATAACTTTTTTATTGAGAAAACTCTCACAAACAGCTTCCACAGAAATCTGCAGAGTGGCCTATATGGGACTATTTCAGAGCCAAATCTCTTATGGTATACTAATATGGGGAAACGCCACAGAATGGAAAAACATTTTTAGCATGCAAAAAAAGGCTATCAGAGCAATAACAAATACTCTACAACGATTCATTAAAACTTAAACAAAAATATTATCATGATATTAACATCTATCATTAACCAAAAACTTTATTAACATCTTTATTAAACTCTTCAATAAACTCCCAACGCATATTAGGGACCTTCAAACATCAAAATTCAAATTGAAAATAAAGAAAATCCTTCTAGCACTTAACATCTACACTATCGAAGAATTCATAGAAGCAGATCTCTCCTCAGAACTAAGATTTTAACTGTATTGTCTTTCCTATTTTTATTTTTTTTAATATGTCTTTATACAATGTTATGCATACTTGAAATGTGTGAATGTACTTTTTTTTATACTTACTACATATACTTTTTATATATAAGCAAACAAGAAACCAAATTTTTATGACGATGCTAAAACATCTTTTGTTATTTTGGGCAAATAAAGTATTCTATTCTATTCTAATACACCTCAAACACTGCACCTGTAGAAATAGGCGTACCTCAGGGAAGTATTGTCGCCCCTACATTATTCTCTCTTTATGTGGCAGATATAGTATATTATTTAGCCGACTTCAAAATAGTTTTATATGCAGATGACTTATCAATTCTCGTATCAAAGGAATCATGATTTGAACCAAACAGCTTGTGAGGATCTAATGACAAAAATTGCATATTGGTTTTCCAAATATATGCTCTACATAAATACAACAAAAACGGCGTTTCTTATTTTTCATACAAAACAAAAACAAGTTGAAAGAATAATTATGAAGATTAATAACAATAACATCAATCAGAACAACAGCATTAAATTTCTAGGCATGACAATCAGTGATACCTTAGACTGGGAGAGTCACATAAAGACTATAATCAAGGTAGTAAATACCAAAATATTTCAAATACGGTGCATGTATAGAGTACTGACAATCGAAGTACTGAAAAAGTTTTATTATGCAGAAATCCAATCAAGATTGACTTATGGTATAATACTATGGGGACAGTCTACAGCAGCAAAAGCACTCTTTATTGTCCAGAAAAAATGCATCAGAGCTCTGTTATGCAAAACTCAATCCGAACCAAGTAAACCTTTATTCAAAGAGCTTCAGATATTACCACTCACGTGTCTTTACATATTGGAAGTGGCATGCTACATCTATAAAAGAAAAAACAATCTGCTTCGTCGCAAATACATTCATAACTATTTCACTCGAAATCAAAATCTTCTAAATACCCCACAAAGTAGATTGAGTTTAACCCAGAACTGTCCTCTCAACATTGGAATCCGAATATATAATAAAATTCCTAAGGAAATAAAAGATCAAGAGAACCACTTCAAATTCAAAAAATATCTTTCAAACCTTTTAAGGTGTGGCTTATTCTATACTTTGGAAGAATATTTTAACATGTAGCATACAAACTAAATGTGAATTTTATGATTATATACTGTGTATTTTGATATTTATATGTGCTGTATTGTGCTATGTATTCAAATTTTTGACGTGTTTTTATACCAATGTGGTCTTTTTAATGAATAAATTTGATTTGATTTGATAATAATGCTCGGAAATACTAATAAATCAAAGAGCGATGTGAAGATTTGGATGGATGTTGGCAACGCTTTATAATCTATCGATGTCACTGAAATTCACAAAAGATTGGGGCAATCGATTTGTTCTGCTCTTTCGGCTCTGCACGCCTTCAGTGGCTACGATCAAAACCCAGAATTTTTAGAAAAGGAAACAAGCGTCCATATTATGCTGGTTCAGTCCAAGACTTCCAAACAGCCTTTGCGAATTTAAGTGCGTTGAAGGACGATAATTGTTTACATGTAATTGGAAAAATTGAGGAATTCGTCTGCCGATTATACAGTTTAAAAAAATTAAGACTGTCAATGAAGCTAGTTTTGCAATTTTTTTCGAAGATGTACACATTTAATGATAACGACGAAATCTTTCAAATCCATGCGAAGAGTTACGATGCATCAAATCTTCCGAACTGCAGATCTGAGCTCATTAAACACATCCATATATATATATACAGTAGTCCCCTTTTAATCAGGCGAGGTGGTTGGATGTGCACAACACCGATTTTATATGGTTAACGCCCACACTGCTGTTGACAGTGACGTGTATGTTAGTTTGATTTATGCTCTGGTGCCATAAACTGATAATGGCAAATGATGTGGACAAAAAGCTTAGCGATCAAACTCGCAAAGTAATTTATTGTGTTTTCAATTACTTTAAAAACAATAATCCGGAGATAGAGACATTGTCTGAATTGAAAGTAAAAGTTAGTAGTGCTACCGGTGTTCCAGTTCGATCAATAGAAAGGATCGTAAATGAAGTTTGTTGTGATATGACTGATAACGTACCAAATACTATTGTCCTAATGTTCTTATTCCCTTCATTGGTTCCGGCATTTTGTATTGCAAAATTTCACAAAGAGGTAGGAAATAATATTATTTTATTACCTAGTATTTCATGGAGTGTAGTATTGAAATTTTAAAATCCAAATAACATACATGCCTATGGCCATAACAACGAAGCAATAGAATCAACGGGGTCTAATGACATCTTGCGCCGACTTTCGCCAGGATAATTGAATATTACTGTATCTAGTATTTGGGCCAGTGGACACCAAAAAATACCAACTGCAAAGGTGGCTGTGGAAAATGGTTGGCAGGAAATAGAAGGGATGAGTTTGACTGGTTTGAAGAGCAACAACATTTGTGAAAGACATCATTCAGGCAAATGATGTTTCAGGTAATAAATTATACGTGGCAAGCACGTTTATCACACTTTTTCAATTATTTACAAATTAAACACATTATTGTACTTTTATCGATATCGAAGAATGTGATAAGTCTGACAAGAATTACAATTGTAGCAGCGATTCGGATTGAAAAAATTTGTATTTAAAAAATATAATAAACCGATAGATATAATAAACCGATCTCTATATTGATCATGCTATAAAAAAGAGGCGCGCGGCACGCTCCTTCTATCGGCTGCTGACGGACTGATTGTTTTTTTTCAATAATAATAATATTCCCCACTTATATACCAAATTTCATATTTTAGAAAGCACTTTCCCGATGTATAGAGTTAAACGCGCTGCTAACGCGCCCGGTTGCAACATTTTAAGATTGGGCATGGTAAAACAGTTTTTTAACCGACGAAACCAAAAAGGAGGAGGTTCTCTATTCAACACGTATATATATATTTTTTTTATGTATGACCACGCATAACTTTTCACAGAAGAGTCCGATTACGATGATTCTTTTTTCATTGGATAGGGTGTACTTCGAAGTTGGTCCCATTTGAATTTGAACAAAAAAATCCATCCCTAAGGGTAGCAAAATGGAGGATATTGATCCTTCACCCTCTGAATTTTGGTCCTTTAACCGATTCTATCAGGCATAACTTTGTAGTGGGTTTTCCGATTTGGATGATTCTTTCTTTATTAGATAGGGTATACCTCATAGTTGATATTATTCCAATTTGGAATGAAATAATTCACCTCTATGCGTAGAAAAATAGGGGATGATTGATTTTTCACTTGTGAACATTGGCACACATATGTAGTTGACATTGACAGATCCTCCTACATCCGTCACAATAATTACATTCTATGAAAGGATGGAATTATATACAAAGTGATGGAATCAACTAACCAGAACTTTCAAAAATAATTTATATTATATAACAATAAATAGTTAAAGTAGATAATCATATTATTTAACAGTTAATAGTTGAAGTAAGCTAGGTAAGTAAGTATTTTGGAAGTAATAAAAAATTAAGTAGGTAGTAATTAGTAGAATTCAACCACAAAAAATGGAAAAATAAAAACTTTTTAACAAAAAATTAAACCGATGAAAAAATCAACTGAAAAGCAAAAAATAAAATAAACCTTCTTAGTCTTAATGATAATTGAGCTCCTAAACTAATGTGAGTAACTAATTTTGAGTCGGCGCCAAACAAACTAGCAATTGAATTAGGTAAAGCGTAAAATGATGGCAGGGAGTTGCATAGCGGCGTTTTGATTACTTCTTCAAAGTAATATAATGATCTTCGATAATTGTTTGTTTCGCGCCGAATCAAATTTAGTTACTCACATTAGTTTAGGAGCTCAATTATCATTAAGACTAAGTAGGTTTATTTTATTTTTTGTTTTCAGTTGTCTTTTTCGTCGGTTTAATTTTTTGTTAAAAAGTTTTTATTAATTAGTGTACTGCTCGCAAATTAATTTCCAGATTTTAGAAAGTAGTTGCGAAGTATATAGTTTTTTACAAAGTTAAAGCCGCCCTGCGCCATACGCTAATGAAACTGGCAGACTTACGGAAGGCTATTTCTCTACACCACAAATGTGAGGTAATATAAAAAAATCAGCCTTTCAAAAATTGTTGAATTTTTTGTCGCTCACCTCCCCGACTATTTTCTTTGACTCCAATGTTTTGTTATTACTTGTGGAAATAACATAAAAATTGCCTTGTTGAGTAAAGAGTAAAAATGCACCAACTTCATCACCTCTATTGATATAAAAATGATATGACACACTATATCTAAATACATATATAGATGTAAAGTAACATTACAAATAACAGGTACCAGTTCAGCAACAACAGCAAGTACCAGTACAACATCAACAGGTGCCTGTACAACATCAACAGATGCCTGTACAACATCAACAGATGCCTGTACAACATCAACAGGTGCCTGTTCAGCATCAGCAGGTACCTGTTCAGCAACAAGCACATCATCATGACCACAGCCGTCCTCAACAAGTTTTGAATGCTGCTAATGCTGCTCAGGAAGCTCAGTAAGTGTTCATTTCATTTCAATTCAATTACATCTTCTCCAAAAATGGGCCCTGATGACTGGGCACAGAATTGAAAAATTAAAAGCACACTCAATATTTTCATTTGTGTCAAAGTACATATGAAAATTTGGATGTCATTCTTCCTGGTTCTGCACTTTTCGAAAAAATAATAGTTATGGTAATATGAGTCATGTTTATGTTTTATGGATGACGTTTACCTGAACAATCTACTATGCCTACTATTCTGTTATGTTTGTTCACAAGTTAGTATAAACAATTTAATCGACGCTCCAGAATTACTGCTTCAGTTCAACTTTCACATATCTCGATATCTCGCATACGACAGTTGTGAAATGTCTAATAAATATTTATATGTTGTATTCTCAAATGTAGTTTTCGTTAGTTTCTTGATATTCTCAATAGGAGACTTGAACATGATCTACGCTTCTTGCATAAAATTATTAATGGTTATATTAAATGTCCTGATCTTCTATCAAGGATCCAATTCAATTTGAATAGGTAACTCGGATCTCAAACCTGTTTAAAGTAACTTATCATCCAAAAAACTATGGTCAGCAAGAACCAATGACCAGAATATTGAGAACGCAAATGATCATTGATCTCAATTAGACTTTTTCGACAGCTCGAGTCATGCATTTGTAAATTATGTGAAAATAATTCAATACTAATGGCTAAATAGTAAGTTAAGTTATAGTTTGTAGTAAATATGTAAATAAATAAATTATCTCTTTGTATAAAATATTTCCATATAAATTGTAAATTGGCTTGTCGTTAATGAAATAAATAAATAAATGAAGATATTGTTGAATGGTCTGAAGTCTTCTACATTTTCATGTCACATGATATTGATGGTTTTTTGAAGTAACATACATCGTGAGTTGAAAGTAAAATATTGTTTTATTAATAATAATAAATGTATTTCTAATGTTGAAATGTTACACCTATAAAACAATACAAACGCTAACTAGAAAAAGGTATACACAGGATACAAAATTCATCTAAAAAACTCATCAAGAGTGTTGTATGTTTTGATAATAAATTTTGAAAATCATGAATAATGAATTCACTAAGATGTTTTTTTTAAATATTTATTTTTATTTTCGTTATGCAATATAGTATTAAACAAGCATACCTGATAGGTGTGGTCTGAGATGAAAGAGTGGCATACACTCACAAATAAACTTAGCAGAAGCAAAGTTCAAAATTCCTAAAAAAGAATAATGAGGTATTGACTTGGACCTAGTAGTCGTAACAACATAAAATTGGAATATCATTATCTACAGCAAAAAAAAATGAATCTGTATATTTTGTGCATTTATAGAGCCCCATCTAGTGATGTAAATGTGTTGTTAACAAGCTTGAACTGATATTGAATGAATTACCAATAACATCTTCCATTATACTAACTGGAGATCTAAACATAAACTATGATGAAGATTCAACTTATACAAAGTCACTAAAACACTTACTATTATCTTTTGATCTAAACATGCATGTTAACGACTCGACTCGTCACTCCGTCCACTCAGCCAGCAAAATTGACTATGTATGCAGCAATATGCATGATAAATTCAGTTCTTGCTCGGTTATAAATGCAGGTTTTTCAGATCATGAAGCTGTATTAAGCACTTTCAATATTTCTTATACTCACCCAGAAGCAAACAAGTATAGTCGATTATATAGCTAAGCAAATTTTGATAAGTTCAAAGAAGATTCTATTCCCTCTTATTGGAAATCCATCCTTGGTTTAGAAAAACCATTCGAAACTTTTTATGAACATCTTGTAGATTTGTAGGGGGTTGATATGGCTCATCAGCCTCTCCGTACCTCGACCTCTAAGATCTTTTGTACATTACCCTTCATCTATTCGAGGCCCATAATTCCGAGGCTCTTTGCAATGTTTATCAGTTTCCTGGGAGCTAAGTTCCTAATGTCTGAGGGCGTTAATGAAACCCCTTCGAGGAATTTGAGCCTTCTGCAAAACAGTGCTTGGCATTGATTTGTTTGAAAATATGAACAGGATGTTCATAAAATCAGATGTGGAATCATCTGCAACTGATAGATAAACTTTTGGTTCCCTTTTCAGTGCTTGGCACTTGCAAAGCAGGTGTTCTGCAGTAACGGCACAGTTCACTGTCTGACCTATACATTTTTTACCACGTTTTTATTAGCTCGCTTTCATGTCTGTCCGGTACAATTAAATCTTGCAATCGATTTTAAACTAACTCCTCGATGAGCTAGAGACTTGAAACTTCGGAAATGGCTCAGAACCTGATGATAATACAATATTAACTCGTTTTCTTATCTATCTGTTTGTTCTTTTTTACGGACCACAAAAAGTGAGGTTAGGATCCATACTGGAGACGTGGACGTTGTTTTGAGATCTAGAGTGTGCTCCACCATAGTGAACCCTATTGCGATTCTCGACCTTACAGGCATCGCGCAAGGGAAAAAGTGAGGTTAGAAAATCTAAAAATCTGTGGAAGTAACAATTATTTCCTCTTAATACAGTGAAAAGATACAAAAACCACGGCTAATTGAGCAACACAATACATTGAATCATGCCCCTGATGGAGGAATCCAGCGTGATAAGTGCCAAGTGTAACACAAAAGTTGGAAAACACCCAAAAAAGACGTATTATAACGTTGAGAAGACAAGTGAAATAGATAAAAGCAGTTTACTAATTAAGTGTACAACGGATAACAGTGAAATTTTTTGTTGCACAGTTGCAGAAGCTGAAAAACTTCGCGAAATCTGCGAAATTGTATACTACTAAATGTTTGAATGTTGTAAGTCAAAACCAGTTCAAGTCACAGTTTGTGTGAAGTGTGGCAAAGCATACCACAAGAGCTGCAGTGAAAGAAGAAATCATGAAGAGATAGATGAAAGTAGAATAGTGTGCTGTAATGAAACACTGTCAACAAATGTACAAGGTTATGTGGTTCTAAGTGACGACAAAGACCAAAAAGGTAACGAAAATACAGAAACCAATAGTCTTATCGAGTCTCTAAGAACTGAAAATGACCTATTAAGGAAATTATTATACGAAAAAGATGAGAAATATTCGATTTTACTCGAAAATAAAACATTATTAGAGCAAAAAATAGCATATCTAACCGATGCAAACAAAAAGATGTCGACAGACAAAAACACACAAAATGAAAAAACGATACAAAGGTACTCAGAAGCAGTAAAACCTGGGCATTCCATGGTAACAAAAACAGTAAACAAAATAAATGAACAAAAAAGGAAATTCCCTGAACACCCACAAACACAGCAAATAGTGAATGACGTGTCTGAAACAACGATTCTCAATGCAGACGCTGACAAAATGGAAAACGAGGAGGGAGAATTCACTAAGGTGGGGAATAAGAGGGGAAAAAATAGAAAAGAGAAAAAAAGAAATATTGGCGAATCAGAAGAAGCTAATGATTTTGGTTTTCGAGGAGTGTTACCCAAGGCCTGATGTATCTATATCGGGTTTTACCTGATGTAGAAGTGAGTCATATTCAAAATTACCTGGAAGATAAACTAGGAAAAACAGAAGAGTTTGTCATCAAGGAGCTGAAATCCAGTATTCCCAAAAGAAATGTTTCATGGTAGGAACCAAACTAACGTTCAAAGACACGCTTATACCAACCCTCCTTTTGGCCAAGAGGAGTAGGATACAGAAGGTTTGACTTCTCGAAATATAATTCTTATGAGGATCAGCATAATGGAAACCCAGAAATTTTTCTGAACAAAATCGATAGACCTCCACTCACATCAAGTAATTTGAAGAAAAGTCGGAATAGCAGCTTAATCCACCAAAATACACAGTCATTAGGAAATAGTATTGACGGGATAACAGATCTACTGAAGAGCCAAGGAGATTGCATGTGCTTATGTATAACAGAGCACTGGCAAACAAAAGATCGACTAAACAAGCTGGGAATCGAAAATTTTGACCTGGTTGCAGTTTCTGTCGGAAGGAGGCACATAAACATGGAGGCAGTGCAATTTATGTCAGAAGGGGCTGTCATGTCAAGGAAAGAAGGAAGCAGAAGATAAATCGAGGAGGGTATGATTGAGTGTTGTGCCTGTGAATTGTTCATGAATGACAAAAAATTTTAGTTATCTCTATATACAGACCACCATGTGGAAATTTTAATATGTTTGTAAAAAGTTGGAGGACATGTTATGTGTATTTTTAACGAAAAGCAAAAGCTAATATTAATGGGCGATTTTAACATTGATTTTCTATCAATAGCAGAGAGAAAAAAAATTAATTTCACTTCTTAGCTCCTTTAACTTAACCCTTACAATCAATGAACCACTCGTATCACATATAGGTCAAGAACATGTCTGGACAACATTATAACAAACTTAGATGAAAATTTTTGTGCTACAGTATTGCAATCTATGATTTCAGACCACACAGCTCAAAAAATAGTTATAAATCAAACACCAAAAAAAAGGAAAATAAATTTCTCAATGAAACGTCATTTCAATGATGAAAACATAAAGGACTTCTGTGACAGGTTGGATAAGGCAAATTGGAATGAATTTTACAAAAATGATAATCATGAAGTGAACAAACAGTGGATCTCTTTCACGGATATATTTCTACACCACTTTAACGCAAGCTTTCCTTTGAGAAGAATTAATCCAATGAATAAAAAACAATTTAACAAGAAACAGTCGCCTGAAATCATAGAATGTAAAAATCGGCTAGATATCTTTTACACTATTAGTTCAACTGATCCAAGATACAATAATGTTTATAGAGAAATTAAAAAAGAGTACAATAACCTACTGACAACTGCTAGGGCAAGAAACTATCAAACACGAATTCAGAAATCAGATTGTAAAAAATAAAACTACATGGCAAATCGTGAATTCGGTGAATTGCAAAAATGAAATAGAGGTTCAGGGGGATTCTAAAGAGGTTGCAAATAATTTCAGTGAATTCCTTAGAAACATTACAAACAAACTTTTGGACCAGTTGGGGAATGCACCTTTTGCTAGTAATATACTTACAAACGATAAATCTATGTTTGTTACGCCAGTGGATGAACGAGAAGTTAGGGAAATAGTTGGATGTTTCAAAAATAAATTAAGCAGCGGCGATGATGAGGTACCTATCATTGTTATAAAAAAATGTATCTATCATATTAGTACCCCTTTAGTTCATATTATCAATAATTCATTTAAATTTGGAATATTCCCGGAAGCTTTAAAACTAGCCTTAATCAAACCAATCCATAAAAAAAGGAGATAAAGCCCTAATAGAAAATTATAGACCAATAAGTATACTTTCTTCCTTTTCTAAAATATTTGAAACAGCTATGTGCAATAGACTCACAAATTTTTTAACAAAATGCAATGTATTTAATGACATCCAGCATGGGTACCAGAAGGGTAGATCTACCCAGACTGCAGTCTTCCAGTTGATAAATAACATTTTGAAAGAACTTGAAAATAACAATTTGATATTGGGTATGTTTTTGGACTTATCAAAGGCATACGATTGCCTCAACCACGACATAATGCTGTATAAACTAGATAAATATGGAGTAAGGGGACCCGCTCTAAAATGGTTTAGGTCATACCTAAGCAACAGAAAACAAAAAGTTGTGATTTCTAAAGACGGAGTTACGAGTAACTCGGAAATCAGTCTAGTTCAAAACGGAGTGCCTCAAGGAAGCATAACGGGACCTTTATTATTTATTATTTATCTAAATG
Organism: Gonioctena quinquepunctata; assembly: GCA_018342105.1. Classification (NCBI taxonomy): domain Eukaryota; kingdom Metazoa; phylum Arthropoda; class Insecta; order Coleoptera; family Chrysomelidae; genus Gonioctena; species Gonioctena quinquepunctata. The sequence goes on from JAFIRS010003448.1 coordinate 63,959, forward strand.
ATATAACAACTATCATTCAAGCTAACTGTCAATTAACGAACTATCGGATGATACCAATATACTTGTGCATGCATCAACATGGCCTGACTTGATAGAAACATCCCAACACACTTTAAATAATGCTAACCATTGGTTTAGAACAAATAAGCAAATTTGCAATAATGAAAAAACCAGTCTTGTTCTTTTTAAAACCAGCCAGATGGGATATACACCAAATGACATCATCTTGAATGATATCAACTTTAACATATCTTCTGTTACAAAGTTTCTGGGATTGTACATAGACGAAACAATGACCTGGGAGATACACATAGACAGTATCTGCAAAAACTCAACACGGTTTGTTACAGTATGAGAGTCCTAAAAAAATACACCAATCTTTCTACCCAAAAAACTGTGTACTACGCAAACTTTGAAGGCCTCTTGAGGTATGGAATTATATTCTTTGGGGGTAGTAGAGATTTATGTAGAGTATTCATCCAACAGAAAAGAATTTTGAGATTAATGATCAATCTAAAAATAAATGAGTCCTGCAGAGGCAAATTCAGAAACCTTAAAATCCTTACTACCTTTGGAATATACATACAGGAGTGTCTTATTTTCTTTTTCAAAAACACACATTTGTTTGATGACTGCAAACCACAGATCATGTATAGCACAAGGAACCTCAATTACACTTATCCTATACATAGATTGACTATGAGTGAAAAAGGTGCGTTTTACAACTGCCTCAAAATGTTTAACAAATTACCAGCTGAAATCAAAAATACTAAACACTTGAGAACATTCAAGAAAGAAATATTCAACTTACTAATAGAGATAGAGCCCTATAGTTCTGAAGAATATTTAAATTGGAATGGGTAAACACTGAAATTAATTGCAAAGGCTTCTGACCATTATTTCTGTTAATATTATTTTACATTGTATGTGTATTGTAATGTTCTTTGAAATAAAATTTGTTTATTATTATTATTATTATTACTTCCTCCCAGATGAGGCAGAAAAAGCGAATTTCTGCATTTCCAAACATGCTAACAGTAACAGTTCAATGTAATGAATACTAACATTACTAAACCTAATACAGACACTAGAGAGCCCTGCAATGTGTCCGAGTATGAGAAATAACACTGAAAAAACGCAAAGTGGAAAATATAGTGAAAATGTGGGGCATGGAATGGGAAATAAGGAAACTCCATCAGGAAACCCTTATTCGTAGAAAAATTCCTGTTCTCCACACTTGCTAAAATATTGCAACAAAAAAATTAATTTGAAGACATACCGGCTAAGAATAAAATATCTAATATAATAGATAAAGACACATAAAAAAGGATGTCTAGAAAAATGACAAAAAAAAACAGATGGAAATCTAAACATGGATGATAAACAAACCAAACAAGCCGAAAAAACCAACGAGAAAAATCCAGTAACTAATGGAAATCAAAAAGGAAAAGATGAAGAAAAATTTAAAGTTCCAGAAAATGGGCAAGAGGAATGAGCATATAAAAAAATCCGAAAATAGAACAGAAGAACACTCCCAAAAATTCAATAGGGACAGTGAATGAAATGAATAAGTATTTAGATATATTTTTTTTAATATACCACGTTTATAAAATGGACTAAAAAGTATAAAATAAATAATTATTATTATTTTTTAAATATACCAAGTTTATAAAACGGACTAAAAAGTATAAAATAATTTCTTCTAGCCCCATACAGATTTATATCCCTATACAGATTCATAACCCCATAGAGATTGAAAAGGGAAACATTCTCAATTGAATATTGATAGAAAGATTTTCAACAAATCAACCCATAGAGATTGTCCTGAAAATTTGTGATTGTGAATTTTTAATAGCTATGAAAATAGTTGTAAGATTTAAAACGAAAAACATGGGGCGCATGCAATTAATAATTGAAGCATGGATAGTTCACCTAAATCGCTAACAATTTTATTGCACTGCAAATGATATGAGGTGTTGTGTGAGTTTTCTCAACGGCACACATTTTCAGGACAATCTCTATGGGGCTAGCAATCTGTATGGGAATATAAATCGGTATGGGGCTAGGAAAAAATATTTTATACTTTTTGTCTTTTTTATAAATGTGGTATATTAATGTTTTTTAATTTAATTAATTATTTGAGATGATACCTCAGAGGACAATGTCCTGTGAGCAGTCCCATTATCAGTTTCAAGTCTTTCTTGTCAAACTCAAGAAGCTATTTAGCTGTCTTTGTCCTGTAACCTTATTCCAGTGGTTTTTGATTTGGTCAACTTCCCAGCGCCGAAACTCTTCTTTAATGTGGGCTTTGGAGAGACCACAGAAGAGTTTGGGGACAGGAAATTGAGTGTTCTTCCTTGGCAAGACTGACGGCTTCCTCATTGCCTTTGATTGCCTTGTGACCTGGCACCCACATCAGAGTCGCCTGATGTGGGTGCCAGTTGTCTTAGGGAGAATTTGCAGTCCCAAGTCAGTCTAGACTCACAAGTGTGTGACTTTAGAGCTTTCATGCTACTTGGCTATCTGATAGGATATAGATTTTTGCCGCCCTGGACCCCCTTACTCCCACTCCACCCCTTTCGTCCATCTTGGAACCATACTGATGCATTCCTTTCTAGTTGAGACCCGTTGTGAATATATGGTGGTTGTTTATAACCACTTGATAATTCACTTCAAAGTCGTGCCTAGCTGGTATAATATCTGATGGCTTGTACCTGGATTATTTTCCGAAATCTTCAGATGTCCAATCAGATTTCCAGCTTTTAAGTTAATGTCTGGTGCAGTCTGAAGGCACACATTGCCGCTTCCTTCATTACACACAAGTGCAGTGGCGGAAGGTTCAGCATTACCTCTAATGCTGCAGTGGGGCACGTGAATATCGGTCGCGCTTCCTTTTTTTACATTATCAGTCGAGCTACGGTCATTTCCCCGCGCAATATTTTTTTAAATTATTTTTTGTTAATTTTGTTTGTAGTCAAAGGTATTGATGGTTACTACTCATAGCAAAAAAAGGTGAAACAAAAAATTAGTAGATAATTACTAATAATAACAAAATACGAACATCTTCGCTTTATCGGTCGCACCTCGGTCATAAAGATCGCATTATGTCTAACGAAAGTTTGCAGATTTTGTTACACGTATTACAAGATGTATTTTAAACATTTTATTATATATATATATATATTTATAAGCAAAGTGGAAGATATTTAATAGACATAGACCTCAAAGAAAAGTGTTTCGGGCTTTCGGCCCTCATCAGTACGGTGAAGAAGTGCAAGGATGAACAACACTTGGTAGTAAATCAATCAATCAATCAATCAAAATATGCTTTATTATCAAAGAATAATATCTTATTGACAAAGCGTGTATATATAAATGTAAATTAAGTTAATACCATTTGATAAATGTATAAAAATAGTCACTACCATATAAAATTGAATTGAATCAAAACAATCAGTCACTTATTAAAATTTGCATGCATCTATGTATATATATATATAAATAAGTAAAGAGTCATATACACTTTTTTTTTTAAACATCAATAAAGTTTCATAAAAAACATTTAAAATCCAAAAATTCAAAAATTTAAGAATATAAAAAGTTTTAAAACTAAAGAATTCAAAAATTTAAAAATCCTCAAAATTCAAAAATTCGAAAAATTCAAAATATTTAAAGTTTAAAAATATAACAAACAATAGAAGGTATATGATATCACAGTGTATAGTTTTGGTCTACTTATCCTTCTATTCTATTCACATAATATTCTTCCAAACTATAATAGGCTCTATCGGAGAGACCTCTTTATACTGCTTTTCTGAAGCTGGCGTTGGACAGTATATCTTTAATATTATTTGGAAGGTGATTGTACATTTTGCAGCCGTTATATATAATTGAATCCTTAATGAGAGTGGAAGATGGTAATGGTAGTTTGAGATGGTTACTTTGACGGGTGGCGTACCTACTCTCTGTAATGAAATTTTGTTTGTGTTTATTTATGAGGCACACTGTTTCAAGTATAAATATTGATACTACCGTGAGTATGTTGTGTTGCTTGAAGTGAAGTCTGCACGAATTGCGAAATTTTAGTTTACAGAGGTATCTCAAGGCTCGTTTTTGTGAAACAAAAACACTTTGAAGAGCATTCAAGACAAATCAACGGAGTCAACAAATAGAAGCTAGCCGCACATTTGTTGTTCATCCTTGCACTTCTTCACCGTACTGATGAGGGCCGATTGCCCAAAACACGTGTCTACGGTTAACACTTTTTTTTGAGGGCTATGTACATTAAATGTCTTCTATTTTGTTTTTAACAGTCCTCTCGATATTCCTTCCTTTCATATATATATATATATATATATATATATATATTATATGCCTAGGATGAAAAAAAAAAAAAACCAACATGCTTTGCATACAGAATTTAATCAAATCCTGAGTAAGATACAAAATATTTATCTAATAAAATTAATTATTTTTTTATTTTGCCTACAAAATATTGAAAATATATAAAACATAATAAAACCAAAAACTTAAAATATCTAGGTTAGAACTCTGAAATAAAAATAAATTCACGCTTTATTACTAGATGAGACATTTTGCATCCCAATATTCTACAATAGTCTCAACTGACCAAAAATCTTATTTAAATTGGAAATAAGGAATTGATGTACGTAACAATTATTCTGACTCCACATCAGCATTTTGACGAAAACAGTTGTAGCAAGTTTTCACTGTATGCTCTAAGCAAATCGGTTTGCGACAAGTGTGGCAAGAGCTTGAAGTCTTTCTGTTCTTCTTGATTGAACAAAACTGACATCTGCCTGGCGTATTTCTAACTGGCCCTAGTAAGCTTTCTTCCCTGATGTCAGCTATTCTGCAAGCAGCTGCTCGCATGTCTTTTGCAACTTCCCCTCTTGAAGACGCTGCAGAATAAAGTCTTTAGTTAGAGACGAATAGAGATCTTTGAGGAAATTTCGCCGTGTTATGTTGGCTTTTGTATTTTCTTCATAAATTATTTTGCTGTTTATGCTAGCAATATTGAGTAGAGTAAAAAAACATTGTTAGTGACCATCTTGCACTTTTTCTGGATACAGTGTAAGTTCCTTTCATTTGGTCAACAACTTCAACTCCATCTTTCGTAGCATTGTAATATGTAATTATGTCGGGTTTTGACTTGTCACCTGTACTCTGATTTATTTCGTTTGTGTGGTGAAGTGTTGAAAGCAATATTACAGTTTTACCATCTTTTGGTACATAGACAATTGTTTGGTCTTTAGTGAATCCAAATAGGCTAGTGTTTTTGTCTCTGCCTTTTGAAATGGTAAAAATTTGAGGAAGATCTGGTTTATTCTTTCGGACTGTTCCTACGATATTTATTTTGTTCTCAAGCAAATATTCGGCCAAATGACGTTGAGAATAGGTTCTACAAGATGTTTGACAACGTTAAACGCACTATTATCCACTAGAAATCTTCCTTCAGGCTGTTTGCCTATGTACACTTCCATTTTGTAAGTGTAGTAAGTGGTAGAGTCTACCATGAAAAAAAAATTTATTCCATATTTCGCGGGTTTGTTTTTTATATATTGGCGAAAGCTACATCGACCCCTGAATGACTCAAGCATTTCATCAATCGTTATGTTTTCCCCGAGTATATAGTTTTCTTAACAAAGAGCAACAAAATCATGTAATACTTTCTGAATCGGAGCTAATTTATCGCTCACTCTCCTTTGGAGTCGAGTGTTGATGTCATCGAATCTTAGACAGCGCAACAAAAACTCAAAGCGCTTCAAAGACATTGTTGCCCTGAACGCTTCTTCCCCGGAACCATCTGTTGCCCACAAATCAGCGAGGCGCAAATGTGTGATTTCAAAACTCCCGCCAAATATAACAGCCTGATAAGAGCTTTAATTTCTGATAAGTCTGTCAATTTTGCGTCCCTGTCTCTAATGTAATTTTTACGCACTTTTAAAATGTAAATGTTTGTACATTTGACAATTTCTTCGATAGCAGAGTTGGGAAAAAATAAGTTCCAGGCTCTATTGGATCAGTAACACCCCTAGTAAACCTAATTACGTCGCATGGTTTTCGTTTCACTGATGTGGTATATGGTATTTTCAGCCATATTTTGCCACTTCTAGCTTGATAAAACTGTAATCTGTGAGCAAGTGGGACTTCGGATTCCTCAACTGAAACATCAGAATCATTATCTGAAACATCGGATTGCTCAGTGTCACTAAAATTTATTTATTTATTTATTTATTTACGGATAAACCATTACATTTAAAGTTTACAGTTGGAATAGAATTTACTAAATTTAACTTATGACTAAGAATACGAAACTATACAATACATACGAATAAATACAATACAGATATAAATAAAATGCAGATACTATACGATACAGAGGAGTGAAAAATAGATGGAAAAAGGAAGTCTTATGTTGTTTGATATCTGTGACAGTTCAACCAAATTTGATCTTTTTTACACGGCTTTTGAAGGATTCCAAACTCAGAGAAAAGAAATCCAAATCAATGCTATTACCATTCTTGGCACTTCTAGCTAATGGCGAAAAAAGTCCATAATTGCATCTATGAAAATCTATTGATGGTCACTATCTTGAATAAAATCTTCATCGTCAGAACTATGCACTGATGAAACGCCACCAACTTCTTCCTCTAATCGTATCTCATCCCAAATTTGTTGTAGCCGTCTTTGTCCTTCTTCATAAGTCATATTGAAATATTCTGTTGACAAATGGAAGGAAATTTAAATGTAACTTAATGGGTAACAAAAATGATTCAACTTACTTAGGAAGTCGCAATACGATTAAAAACACGAACACGTTTGGTAACGTATTCGATTACCTAGTAAGTCTGAATATAGTCAAAAACACCAACTCGTTTGGCAACGTAATCGGTCGCGATACGGTCCAACTTGACTGGCACCTACCCGTCGCAGATATGCATTCCTACAAAGCAGCCTCACTTTTAGACAGATAGATAAAAACCCGGGACATGTGCCTGCGCTGATAAAAAATTCCAGCACTTTTACGTAATCGTCGGTCTTAAAGACCAACATGCGACCGATTAAGGGTTAAGAATTCATTTTTTTCTTCATGACAAATATATTTCTCTTTCTCTCTCTCATTGTGTTGGACTTACAGGTGCCATAATGCTCCTGGCATTTGATATCTATTCATATTTTCTCATTTTTTGCATAGATTGTTTAATACTAAAAGTCCACCATACCTTCTTGACAAACTAGTATTCAGAAACAATTTACACAATCTTAATACCAGACATTCACAGATACTAAACATGCCACACCACCGGACAGCTTTGTTTGAACGTAGTTTTACTTATAATGCAGTAAAACTTTTTAATTCCTTCAAACCAGAATTATCAACTCTACTGAATAGATAAAAGAAAGTCGCTAAAAATGAACTGCTGAACCAACAAGACTAGTCACATTGCTACATATTTTTTCTCTCTTGATTACAAAACTTACTAAATTGTTTACTTATATCAATATTATTAACATTGTAAATGCTTTTTCTTTTTATTATCTTTTATATTTTATTATTTTCATTTTTGTATTTCATTTTTGTATTACCTCTTTTTTTTTTTTGTAAACTGAAAAGGTTAAGAGTTTAAGAGTAGCTATTACCTAATCTTCGCCTTTTCAGGGCAAATGCATGTACATTTGTTAAATAAAGTCGATTTATTATTATTATTAGTTCTGTGAACAATACCCCATCTCTCAAAAACATATTTTTTATAGGCACATAGCTGAGCATATGGATGTACCTATAGATACGAGCAAGATGTCAGAACAAGAATTGCAGTTCCACTACTTCAAAATGCACGATGCTGACAATAATAACAAACTAGATGGTTGTGAATTGATAAAATCTCTGATACATTGGCATGGTGAGCTTGATCTTCATTCGAAATATTCCTGTTTTGTGTGATGAGTTTCATGTTTATCATTTATTTGAATTGAATGCATGTTCAATGGGTTCTGCATTTGACTTTTTTTTGCAACTGAAATTGAATACACTAAGAAATAATCACACATATTAATTATAATATCAATTCCAAATACACCGGGGAAAAATTGAAATCTTTGCATGATCTGACAGCAACAAAAAAAAATCCCACATGATAATCATTATAAAATTAATTTAAAATACATATAAAAACAAGTCTTTGCAACAAAATGCAATTTTTTTTGAAAAACATGAAAAACTTGTATAATATCAATATACTATTACAAAAAAGTAAAATACCCTTTTCCGTGTTACTAAAATCAACTTTGGATGTCATCAGAATATATCACTAGAAAAGAGAATCTATGGAATTGCAAAGTCAGTAACTCAGCATTTAGGTGACTCAACATTTTCTAGTACTGATTTTAGGACAATACTGCTTTGGCAATTCAAATCCTGCGGAAACCAAGTTATTTTTTAATTCTTTGCGTTAACTAGATTTCTAAGGAAATACATATGGAACAGTGATTTGTTATGGGAATTGCCCAGATAGCAATCCTAGCATGAAGATCTTGTTAGGAATATAATGACTTCTCCCGGTTCATAATTATTTTCATGTTCTTTTCTTCAATCTCATTATCCATTTCTTGAAGCACACCTTTTTCTTGAATCTCATCCTTCTCTTATATCTCATTATAAATAATAAATCTCTTCATTTATTTTAGCTGTAATTCTTCATCATTGTTTTTGAGAGCAAATACCACATCTCTGGAACCATTGTCTGCATACCCAACAAATACATACTTTTTTCTTTTTTGGTCCAATTTCTTCAAGTATCTTGGCTTGGGTAATGCTTAAAAAATGCTAAACCTTGACATTGGGTTTCTTTCCAAACTGCCAAAATTTGTATTGTTGTAGAGCAGCGGTTTATTAGATATATTGCTGTAAATACAGCCTCTTCCCGCATCTCTTTAGTCTCTGTCCATGATTGTCTGTTGCATCATTTCACATGTACGATTCATCTACGGATAATGAGGAATGGTACATTATCTACATAATTGTGAAAATTTATTTGGGTGGAACCTTTTTTCCTGTTACATTCTTCAGAACATAGGAGGCTGCAAGGTTATTAGATTTGAATTTAGACATATCCAATTTATATTATTTTCATTCTGAAAAATTAAAAACTTGACTCTTAAAACCCTTATTACACTATGCCTTTTTCATGCCTATTTGACTGCCTGACTGCTGGTGGCTGAAATTTAAACAAATACGCATGCGTGAGAGACTATTTTGTTGATTGTTTCACGCATGAAAATAAATAGGACTGGTTCTATTTTTTTCCCTGAATCGAGGAGATTTCAAGGACGTTTGTGGAAATGTCAGGTTTGCCAACACTAATTATTTGTTGGACTTGACATAAACAACAAATAAATGAATTAAATCACATAGTTTTCGTTTTGTTTGGTATGACAGAAAAGAAGAAAATATCCAGTACCAGGTAAGGAAAAAGTTGAAAGAAATAATCCAGGTATACTAAATTACTTAATCGTTTAAGGTAAATGTCAATTTTCCTTATGTTTGCAGCTCTGAAATTACTGCCTGAAACAATCATCAAGAAGGCATGGTGTGATAGTGCCAGTCATTTGGGGAAATTTAGCTAACAAATAGCCATGAAAATAGGCACAAAAATAGGAACAAAAAAGGCATAGTGTAATAAGGGTTTTAAACCCTTATTACACTATGCCTTTTTCGTGCCTATTTTTGGGCAGACAAATAGGCACAAAAAAGGCATAGTGTTTCCATGTGTAATGTTTTGAAGAAAAAGATCAGTGTTGGTGTCAGATGATGCATAAATCCAACTTTTTTATGCATTCTTGGTATTTGCATATTTGTTAATATAATTATCAAATGCATGTATCAAATGCATGTTTCAAGAAGGACATTTACAATTTAAGGGCTTTATCATTTTGGCAAAAATAACCATTCAACCCTTGAATATTGATCATGAATCTTCGAGTATCCAAATCCGTCTATTAGAAATTACATTTTACATAATAAAACAAACTTGTTTTAACACGTTGATGGACACTAACGTCATGCGGCGTCATAGAGGTTGGTGACAAATTCGACACAATGCCGCACTGCGCCCTCACACATCTAGATTAAGTTGGACAGAACGCGGAACGACGTTCAATGTTGCATAGTTATTATAGGAGACACGTGATTACTATCACAAATTGCGTGCAATAGGTTCGTGTTGTGTCGTTTTCTTCCATAAAATATCGGTTTAAATCTCCACCCTTCTAGAATTTGTCCCTCCCAATTTCATCACAACGCCGTACGGTGTCGTCTTTGCCATTTCATTTAATTGTATTTGCTGTGTCACGCGATGTACAGTGGATGTACAATTTTTTGAGTTATTTTTTTTCCAAAGAATAGAATAATATTTCATTTTTTGAGTTACGATTTTTTTTTTGAAAATACTTAGGAGAATATTTTATTTCACTGCAATGTTTTTTCAAACATACTTCGAATAATATTTTATTTTTTGAGATACGGATGTTAAGACAAAGATACAAATCTGTCTGTGTCACAGCGCGGACGATTTCGGATTTCCCTGTGTCCTTCAACGTGTTAATGTAAGTTTATCAAACACTTTATTTATGTATCTGTGATGGGAGATAGATGCTGTTTTTTCATGCACGATAGCTGGGCTTCTATGATAATTATTATAAAGATAATCATAACCTCTTGAAGATTATCCAATCAAAAGTTCTTTATGTGACAAAAAAATAACAAAAAACTTGACTGCATGCATAAAAAAGGAAACCCCAGCAAAACGCCACAATTAAGGTTTGATTAGAAACATTTCCCGGTTCTCTAAACCATCAGAGATGACTCATTGTAAGGGTATTTTCCTCTACAATCAAATTTTAGGATCCAATTACGGTTTTCCAGTTGTCTTGACCTTCTGTTTAACGTGAGTAGGCCATTTGTTCCGGGCAGCCTCAGTGAAGAAATAACACTCCAGGGATCACTAGCGCACTGACAAACTCAATGGGGCGTGATAGATAATTCTACTTGAAGCAATAAACTAATAAAATAAAATAACCACCTCTAGATACATTCGATCAACATTATTCCATTCAGAAAATTACAGGTGGAACGGCTGACGGTGGTATTAACTAACAAAACGGAAATCGATGGACAATAAAAACGGTGAGGGCGTGCCAAGCTTTCGGAGCACCTTAACCAAAAGCGTATACTAATGGGTGCATTTAAACAGAAGTATAAAAGCTCAAAGCGGGATGCAGACGACAGTTTTTTTTTAAACTGAATTATAAACAAAAAAGTGTTAACGCAAGCTTATGGGTCGGCCAAGACTACGAGATGGGAAGGCAGTTCGCAATCGTCAGTGGGTCCTAGTTTGTTCATGGTATCATAAAAAAAACTTCTTTTTGTAACAGTTTTTTTATGCACTACTCCTATCCTTTGCTATTGTCGTGGGATAAGGCATAGGGCAGCTCTACCCCACTCAGTTCTGTTTCTTTCGGTTAACTAAATGAAAATACTAGAACGTGATAATTCTGACTCTTAACAATAGCCTGCGCGACTGCCTTGTAATGAGGTCCAGGGCAGCTCTATCCCACTCAGTTTTTGGTTAGTCAAAGAAGAATTCTAAGACCTGGTAATTCCTACTCTTAACACTAGTCTGCGCGACTGTTGCGTGATGAGGTCCAGGGCAGCTCTATCCCATGCAGTTTTGGTCCTTTCGGTTAACTGAAGAAAAATTCTAAGATGCGGTAACTCCTGCACTAATACTAGCCTGCGCGACTGTCTTGTGATGAGGCCCAGGGCAACTCTATCCCACGCAGTTTTAATTTCTTTTGGCTAACACAAAAATGTACGTGCATGGCTAAACTTTAAAAACTGCGTACCTGCTTAATTTATATGCTCACCAGTTCTCTGTACTGTACGGAGTTAACACAATTTACTCTGCTCGCGTGTTGGTTGTTTTCACAGACGGACACTACTGCTCTTAATATAGCGGCACGAAATTAAACTTTCCCTCTCTCCTCACTCTTTTGCACAGGCGCGGACCGGTATTTTACGGACTTACAACTTTTCAAATAACTAGACCATGTGTCATAATTATCAACTTGGAATATTTTCTGGCTGGTCGTCTAGTGGCTCCTGATGTCTGGCTTCGAATGCCTGCCGATGTCATGGTGGACTGCTGTTCTTGCAGAGATTTTAACTTACTGCCTGCTATTCTTAACGTCTGACACAGTCCTGCCTTCTTCGACTTAGCTTATTTCTCACCTAGACGGTCGATGTAACCTAGCTGAGCTCATGATGTAGCTGGTGATGAGTTCCCTTTGACGGTGTATCTTCCTTGTTGGCTGGCTTATTACTGATTTCTTTCGCTGCTGCTTTGCGACAGCTGACTATCAACTGGGTTTGTACACAATGCAGAGTGGCATTCGCGAATTATTAGAGAGAGAGAATATACTTTATTATCATAAGAAACCAAATTCTTGTTGACAAAGTTTGCTTATGTTTAAGAAGTTTCAAGGTATATCTAAACATACTAGCCAATAATTAAAATAATGTACTAAGATAATATCTGTCAATTTCATACTAATTAATATGTAAAATACATGTATAAATAATATAGACAGCAAATACAATATAATTACCCATACAACAACCCATACAAACAAACAGACTTTGTACTAGCCGATAACAAATAAATAGGATATCGTAAAAGTGTTAGAATGTGTCGGAATAATATTCCTGTAAAGTATAATAAGGTTTATTTAACAGCAAATTTTTCACGGATTTTCTAAAAATGTTCAGATTGGCTGTGTTTTTGATATAACTAGGTAGATCATTGTACATCTTGCAGCCATTGTAAATAACAGAATCTTTAATTAGTGATGATTTAGGAAGTGGCAGACTCATGTTTATAGCTTGTCGAGTGACATAAAATAAAGGAAGTTTGTTAAACGTGTTCAGATGTTTCCTAATCAAATAAACGGTTTCCAATATGAAGATTGCTATTACCGTGAGTATTTTAAATTTAATGAATAAAGGCTTACAGAAGTCACGAATTTTAGCTTTGCACATAAACCTCAGCCCTCTTTTTTGAAGAACAAGAATTCTGTCCATGCAGTTATCATTACATGCACCCCAGAATGGGATGCCGTACCTGATATGAGACTCAATTAGAGAATAGTAAACGACTCTAGCCGCACACGATCCCAACTCCTTTGAGACAATCTTGACTGTGAATTATCCAGAAGAAATTTTTTTCCTCAAGGTCAGAATGTGTTCCTCGAATCTCAACCTGGTATCAATAAACAATCCTAAGAATTTTGTGTTGAATTTATTTTCAATAATATTTGACCCAAGTGTTATGTCATCAAGTGAGCATCGGAAGGTTATTAAGTTGGTTTTTGAAATATCGAGGACACGTCAATTAAAGTCATACCAGACTTTAATAGTTGTTTCGTACAATAGTTCCAATCAGGTTTTTATCGCTTTTAATCAGATACAAAATTGAAAATACTTGACAATATATCTGAATTCAACCTCAAAATTCAACTTGTCCTGTTTTTTCTGTACTGGGTGAGACGCCACATTCTCCCCCCGGTAAGGAAACTCAGTTTTCTTCACCATCGATCCAAAGGCGGCATAATCTGCTTACTGGTCGGCAAAGGGTTGTGGATTGTGTCCGTACATCTGCAACTCGGATGCGTCCATCAGGTCCAGGAAAAAGTGCTTTAATTTTCCCCAACTTCCAGTTATGTCTTGCAGCATGTTCGTCCACGATGATGACTATATCTCCCTTTTTTACTGGTTGGCTATCGTCAGTCAATTTGGCTCATTTTGTTAGTTTGGGTAGAAATTCCCTGGTCCACCTCTTCCAAAAAATATCGGCCATCATTTGGGATTTACGCCATTCTTTCCGGATAACTCTATCTGGATTAGAACATGGAACTTCAACCCGATTCACATAGCCAAGAAGGAAATGGTTTGGTGTTAACGGTTCTGGATCATTGGCATCTACGGAAACGTGAGTCAGCGGCCGGGAATTGACGATATTTTCGGCTTCCGCAAACAGGGTCAGCAAGGTGGTATGAATTTGAATTCTTATCCCATCCATGGTCATTGTATCATTAATTTTTGATGAATTAATTTCTTGTAAGGCCTTTTTCAGTTCTTCTGCTGCTCCTGCTGCTCCTCGTAGATTTGTTCCGTTGTCACAAAATATTTTCATTGGTTTTCCTCTTTGATTGATCATCCTACGGATTGCCATTATTGCTGAATCTGTAGTTAAGCTGTGGGCAACCTCTAAGTGGATGGATCTTTTTTCTCTTCTTCTACCAACTGTAACCAAAAGTGGGCCAAAGTAGTCCATCCCTATATTTACAAAGGGTCGAGTATATGGAGTTACTCTTTCTAATGGGAGTTGACCTATTTTCGGAGGTGTTGCTTTTGTTCTTCTACAGTACATACAGCGCTGAAAGGTAGATTTCACTGCTGCTCTTCCATCTATCACCCAGTATTTCTGGCGAATAGCATACAAAATAGTTTCTACACCTTGGTGTTGATATTTATCATGATAGTACTGCAAGATGAGTTTCGTATATTCGTTGTTCGGACTGAGGATGTATGGTTTCTTTGCTCGGTAACTCATACAATCAGCCAAATCAGTTCTTCCATCTAAAATCCATAGTTCGTCTTCGTCTTGTATTGGGTTAAGTGACTTCAATCTGCTATTTCTATCCAGGGATTTTTTTTTCTTGAGTTTTGCCATTTTTTCTCCAAAACTTTGAATTTGTGCCTTTTCTAAGCAATATTTCTCAGCTTCTTGAATCTCGTCTAGTGTAAGATATTTTTAAAATCTGCTGGTTTCGGATTTTTTGATTTTCTGTACTAATCAATTATAAATTCTAATTCGTCGAGTATTGAATGACAAAGTCGCGTTGCCATTACCGCAGCTTGAAACTCCATTTGGGGTATCGATATAGTTTTCAAGGGAGCAACTCTTGTTTTTGATGAAATCAAAGAAACATCAACATTTTCCGCTGATACCATCGAAGATACGCTACAGTTGAGAATGCTTCTTCACTCGCATCAGAAAACAAATGTAGTTCAATTTGAATCGCTGATGGAACATTCACTGAATAACATCTCGGAATTCTTACTTCGGAAATTTGATGTAGCATGTCCAACCATTCTTACCAACATTTTTGAAGCACTGGAAGCACTTCATCCCATCCAATCCTTGAGCGCCATACATCTTGCATTAAAATCTTACCTCTGACCGTCAGATATGCAATGAGACCCAGTGGATCGAATAAAGACATGATAAATCTCAAAACTTCTCTTTTAGTGAATGGTTTCTGTTTGTCGAAATCAGCATTGAATTTTATCAGAAAGTCATCCGATTTGGCGTTCCACAATATGCCTAAAACCCTCTGTGTACCACAATTTCCATCTTCTAACTTTTGTATGGATCATATCTTCAGAAAGAGTTTTTTGTACCAGGGTTGAATTGGATATCCAATTAACTACTTGAAATCCACCAAGTTCGTTAACTCTTCTTACCTCTTCTATTTTCTCGAGGGCCTGTTCTTCTGTATCCACCGAATCCAAGTAATCACCACATAAAACTTGCGGATAATGGCATCTGAGATTTCTGAAGATGCGTGTTCTCTTGCATTCAGATTCTTAATAAATTGTGCACAGACAGGAGTACAAGTAGCTCCAAAGGTCATGATTTGCATTTGATAAGTATTAGGCGGTCTGAAAGTCTCGAGATTCCTCCATAAGAATCTTTGAGCACACTGATCAGCTTCTGTGGTTTTTACTTGATGGAACATCTCGAGGATGTCACCACAAAAACCATACCTCCGCTGTCTAAATTTCCAAAGAACGGAAACGAGAGGCTGCCACAAATCTGGTCCTGATAGGAGGTTATCATTCAGACTTATTCCATTAATTTAAGCAGCCGCATCGAATACCAACCTCAGTTTTCCAGGTTTGTTGGGATTTACGACTCCGAAATGTGGTAGATACCAAGTTCTTGGGCTTTTTATTTCTGTTTCATCGGGGCTCAGCTTTCTCGCGTATCCTCTCGTTATGTAACTGTCCATTTTGTTACAATAGTCCAAGGCCATTTTATCATTTTTCATTAATTTTCTTTCTGTGCATTTCAGCCTGTGGAGTGCATTGAACTTATTGTCTGGTAGTTCAACCTCGTCAGATTTCCAAAGAAGGCCTATCTCATACCGATTTCCTATTCGTTTAGTCGTAGTCTCCATTATTCCAAGAGCTCTTCTATCCTGCACATTTTCCCTTGGTGTTATGGCAGCTATACCAAATGCTTCAGTAGAAAATGATTGCTTGATGAGATAATGGAGATAATCATCATGCGTTTGGGTGGTATCGCAAATATGAAGTGTGTGAATTCCTTCACATCCGTTTTTACCTGAGCAAGGTCCATGCAAAGATCATCCAAGCATACATTTTGTGACAATCGGTAAATTTCCTGATTATCCTAGGAGTGATCAAATGCGCATTGTCTTGACCAATGAGTAACATAGGTTTCTCATTGGACAGGCTTTGTATTGGAAGACCTTTCAAATGTGAATATTTCCCACACTCTTACATATTCACGGTCTGCGCAGGAAGCGCGACAGCTTCTCAGCTGTTCGTACATTTTCCATCTTGAATATTTTAGAATCACTGCATGTAGCAGACATTTTCAAGGTGACCCTCTTAGAGTTATCGAGTCGGGAGACGATTTCATTTGTCCACTGGAGACAGAGAGCTTCTTTCTCGCCATCCAGACCAAGATGTCTTACTAGACTTTCATCCACCAAGCTAACGGTCGATGCCTCATCACAAACGGCTATCGTTTTCATTGTTCCATTCGGTCCAAATATCTTAACCAGGAGCATTCGAAGTAGCACCTTATTTGTTTCATGCCTAACAGCATAGACTAGTTCATTATTTGCGGTTGAGGCCTCACCTTCACTAGTGCGTACAAGGAAGTTTTTGTGAAGAAGCGGATGATGATAAAACTTACATCCATTTACTTTACATTCTTGTCTTCTATTACATCTGAATCTGTGGTGTCCTCTTTTCAGACAGGAGAAACATAACTTTTTATTGGTAACAACAATAAGAACAAATACATTTTTTCACAACTTCCTCAGTACTTAGCACAGTTTCTGCCTTTCTTGAGTCGTGAGACTTCCTCGGGGAAAATTTGTTATCGCCAATTGAGGTTTGTGAGATTGGTCTACTTACACAACTTGCAGCCATGGCGATATCATCTAACCATATGGAAAAATCCTCTAAAGATATGTCAGTTCTTCTTACTCCGCCCCATTTGAGCGTCAAAACATCAGGTAATTTGGTAAGAGATCTTTCAAAAGTTGTGGGTTCTTCAGATAGTCACAAGAAAGGAGGGCTTTTGCTGTGGATACAAGATTCCTTATTTCATTGGAGAGTGCTATTAACTTATCTATATGAATTTCATGTAACGGTGGGATAGCTTTAATTTTGGTGATCATGACCTCAATCACATGATCTGCTCTCCCAAACCGCATTTGTAATGTTTCCAATATCAGGTCAACATTTGTTGAAGTTAATAAATAACATTCCTGCCACAGCCGACTTTGCCTCTCCTCTCAAACACTTCTGCAACTTTATCAAAATTTCATCCGGAGTATATTCGCACATTCGACAAATTTGTTGATATCGCTGAATAAATAAAGGCCAATCTTCAGGATTTCCTTGGAATGTAGGAAAATCTTTATCAACAATATGTCTGGCTAATAATTTATTATTTCCAGATGGTGCAACCTTATTAACGACATCGGAAATTATTTGACAGAGAAAGTTAATGTCATCGCGAGGTTGGCCCACATTTGGTACAATTTGAGGATGATTATCGGTAACTGGTTTGACAACATTAACATTTTCAATCCAATCAGCAACTAAAGAGTGTTTATCAATTTTACTCACCTTTGAAGATACCGACCTGTTAGTGTCATCATTCTCTGCAGCTGCAGCCAATTCAGCTTCTTTTAACTCTCATGCTCTAACTGCAAAATTTTCATTCAGTTCTCAATCTCTTTGTTTTTTTTTTCTCAAAATATTCTTTCATCCTGTCCAGCTCTTGCCTATCCTTTTGTGTCTAGATAAATAGGCCCTTTTTCTGCAAATCTAGAGACACTTCGGTTTTTTTCGAAGAATTCTAGAGACACTTGGGATTTTTTCGAAGAATTCTAGAGACACTTGGGATTTTTTCGAAGAATTAACAGAAGGAACAACATAATTTGCGTTTTTTCGCGGACTATGAGCTTGTTCGGATAAAACCGATTTTTGAGTGACATTTATGTCAACATAAGAAAAATATTTTTCGAAAGCCGGCAATAAAGATGGATTCACAGTAATTGGGGGAACATTGATAGTCTTACCTTCAGACAATCTACCCACGTTTCCATTACCTCCAATACCAAATCCTCTCGGCCACGTAAAATCATCCGGTAATCCCCTGTTGACACCAGCAGCAGCTCTTCTGGGTTTTCGGACTGTATTTTCTTCTTTTCCATCCATAGTTGAATTATATTCGGGCTCTGACCAAAATGTTTCGTACAATAGTTCCAATCAGGTTTTTATCGCTTTTAATCAGATAAAAAATACAAAATTGAAAATACTTGACAATATATCTGAATTCAACTTCAAAATTCAACTTGTCCTGTTTTTTCTGTACAGGGTGAGACGCCACAATACTGCTGACATCATTGTATATCACCTCTTTGATTCACTGCTGTTCTTGGCATGCCAAAATATTGTGGTGTCATCAGTGAATAGTGTAAACTTTCCAGATATGTTGATATTCGACAAATCATTAATATACAACAAAAACAGAACTGGGCCCAGCACTGATCCCTGAGGCATTTTATAGTGGATTTGGATGATCTTGAGGAGGTTTCTACCATCTGGCTTCGATTTGATAAGTACGATTTTACCCAATTCATTGTTACTCCTCTAAAACCGTAACACCCAAGCTTCTGTAGCAGTATTTCATGATTTACGCAGTCGAAAGCTTTAGACAAATCACAAAATACTGCTGCCGCAACATCACCATTGTTGAGTTCAGTATATACTTTATAGAAGAAGGAAAAGATAGCATCATTTGTATTTTTACCCGATAAAGCCAAATTGTTGTTTGCTGATAATACCGTTCTTCATCAAGAATTCCATTACTCTTCTTTTCACTAATTTCTCTATTATCTTGGCAATTGTGGGAATTATAGAAATTGGTCGAAAATTTTCCGGATTCTCAGTGTCTTCCCCTTTATGGAGAGGAATTACAAGTGATGTTTTTTAAAATCACGGAAATGGCCAGCACGAAACGAATCATTAATCAGACTTGCAAAAATACTGAGAACATTGTCTGGAAGATTTTCGAAGATTCTCGCCGAAATTTCATCGATTTCCGAGGATTTCTTGTTATATATTGACTTTATAACTGATTTTAGTTCCTGAAGATCTGTATCATAAAGTAGAATGCTATCCGCAATTCTTACATTTGAGAGGTAATCAAGTAGATTTTTTTCGGACGATAGTTCAACTGTTAACTTCTCAGCTACTGAGCAGTAATACTCGTTTAGAGTGTTAGGATTTAGGGAAATTTTATGTGTGTTTGAAATTTTTCCTCTGAGCTCATTAATAATACCCCAACTTTCCTTTGGTTTGTTGGCAGCTTGCTTAATTCTGTTTTTGTAGAATAATTCTTTGGCGTTCCTCAACATTTTTCTGTAAATCCTACGGTAATTGCAGAAGTAAGAGTAAAAGAATTGATTATCAGTAAATTTTCTGATATAATGCAAGGACTGTAAGTTTTTTGCAGATGTTTTGATACTTAGAGTTAACCATTCTTTATTATGCTTAATTTTTATATTCTGTAATGGAAATGAGCTATTAAAAATGTATTCAATTTCATTATATGATCAGGGCGGCGTTATGTAATACTTATAGTGTAATAAATGCGTTGGTCTAGTTAAGCTTAATTCGTGAATTCGAACCCAAAACAAATGCTGTTTCTACGACTTTTAATAACGAAGAAGTTATTTTAATTATACTTAGGGCTTTGCTTGTTTTTATTCAAACGAAAAAATAGTAACTTCGTTATAACATAGAGGTTATCAGATATTTTTTCTCAAATAGGTCAGTAGGCCTCTTTAGGTTAGAATGGGTGTAGAGAACCAGAAATTGTTTCTAATCAAACCCTCATAGTAGAGTTTTCCTTGTCTCCAACTTTTTAGTTCTATCCAAGAAGTCAGTTTTGGTCTATTTTGAAGACTTATTTATATAAATTAGATTAGGTCAGCTCTAAAACTGTTTAACTGATGGGTAGTCAGCTGTTTTACTATTTGTATCTTGCACTGACCGCTTATTCCATTCAATAACTAAAATAATTATTAAAAACAAAACCTTTTCTCAAACTGTCAGATTATGTTTTTTGAGCAAGAATGGTATCTGTAATATTCACTTATTCATCGTTATTATGAGTCTGCAACTTCATTTTGTTCATTGTCAATGCTTTTATTCCATTAATTGTGTTGCCACATCCAGAACAAGGCAACAAAGAGAAACCTGGCAGCATGGAGGAAAAAGTGTTTAAAGATGAAGAACTGGTAAACCTCATCGACCCTATTCTGAATGTCGATGATTTCAACAAAGACGGTTATATTGACTACCCTGAATTCATCAGAGCGCAGCAAAAAGCAGCTGGACAAGCTAAACCTCAAGCTTAATTGATGTATGTTGTTTTGTTTCATTCATTTGCATTCTCATATATCAGTTGGGTGAACGAGATGTCTGGGAACACTGGTGTTTTGAACATTGCATATTTTTAAAACTTTTTACTAGTACCCGAACTCTACAGTAGTTTGATGGTATGATCAATTGATTGAAGACATTTCATTTGTTTAATTTCATAATTAACTAAGCGAGATTACTGTTTTATCCATATATTAGGACTAGTTTGAAAACATCAGGATTTTTAGACATTTTAGGTCTCATACAGGGTAGTTGTTTTTTTTAAAGGGTGATTTTATTTTCGTGTATGTGATTTTTGTTCAGTGTTTGGAAGGAAGAAGAAATATAGGGATTTTTTGTAACTAGTGAATCTATTTCTTTTTTAATTTATCATCCTGGGGAAATCTGTAAAATAATGAAAAATTATATTTTTTGATTTTATACAAGCATTTTGAAATTGTAATAAATAAGCTTTGGATACAGTTTTTGTTTCACAATAAGAGTGAATTAAAAAGTTTTACTATTGGAGGCAAGAAGCATTTTAATATTAGTTTGGATGTAAACAGTTTGTGTAAAATGTCATAAAAATTGGAGTTCAAGTTAGAAAATGAAATTTGAACAAAGAATTCACAATTCAATTATTTAAAATCAAATCAACTGTATAGAAAATATAAACATACAAGCTTTTTTTTTTACAGCCAGAGCTATAATGTTTTCTATAGTGGGTGTGTGCATGCCCTTTGATATAATTTAATCATGATTTTACCTATATAGGCAAATCCATTGTGATAATGAAAGTCTGTGTATATATTTACATGGAACATAATATTTGTAATTTGTGAAAAAAGTCCATTGTATCTCGAAGTGGAGTGGAATGGAATTTTCCAAGAAAACACTTAGTCATACCCCACAAAGATTATTACCCTCTTAAACATGAATGGTACATATTTCGGGCCTATAAAGGTCAATCATCAGCCAAAAACTGAGACTAGTATTATGGGATTTGAAAGTAGGAAATTGTAAAGTGTAACGTTTAATGTACCATCCCTGTTTAAGAGGGTAATAAACTTTGTGGGGTATGACTAAGAGTTTGCTGCACAGCGATGTAAGTTTCCCATCTGAATAACTTGGGGTTTTTGGTATTGAACGATCCATTTTTTATTCCAGGAAATGTAATTGTTAAAAAAATTGGAAACTCTGTAGACTTCATCCTTATAATAGTAGCTATCCCTGAGAATTTTCACAGATTTTTAGCTATTATAATTTTGGAGTGGCAGCTAGGCGAAAAACTTTTAGGTTTTTAACGCCCAATCCTTTATTATAATTATGTATCATTTAAATGCTGTTGTGATGGATCAATCATTGAAAAAAATCTGATTTATTTCGAAAAACTTGTATGATTGAGATGATATAAAGGAATCAATGTTTAGATCATATAAGTTGTGCATATCCTTTATCTTTATACGTTTCGGACAATCATCTTCATCATCAATGATTTGTAACATGACAACCATATCTCTTTTTATTTCGTCTTATTATTTTTAATTAAAAAAAACATCGCAGTAGGCTCTGCATTTAAATACCATAAATGATCGAGGAATTTATGTAATGCTATTTCAGATATTTTAACATCTATTGATTTGTAGTCAAAAAGTTTGTTTATGAACTGCAAATTATAAACCATGCTTGGAAGTAGACTAATATAATAACCTCAGATTTTTTTTTTCTAATTTTGATGTCATGTTGTTTTCGGAACAAATAAATTTTTAAATGAAAATAGCCTTTGACATCCATTCCATCTGGCATATGTATTCGGCCTGGCTTCCTAAATTACTAATTGACTTAGCACAAATGAAATAATTGAATAATTTACATAAACAGAAATTTGTGCTGGAGTAACAGTTTTTAGATGGCGCTACTCGTAAAAAAAAAACGGCAAATTAAAAAATTATTGATATCAAACGCAAAACTGACAAGTTTCTTTGAGAGACATTGTTGATAGTTTTTTAACCGACGAATCCAAAAAGGAGGAGGTTCTCTAGTCAACGCGTATATTTATTTTTTTCTAGCATTTTTTTTTTATGTATAACTTTTTACTGAGGCGTCCGATTCCGATAATTCTTTTTTCAGTGGATAGGGTGTACTTCGAAGTTGGTCCAATTTGAATTTAAAAGATGAAATCTACCCCTAAGGGTAGCAAAATGAAGGATATTGATCACTCACCCTCTGAATTCTGGTCCGTTAACCGATTCTATCAGCCATAACGTACTGGGATCTTCGATTTGGATGATTCTTCTTTTATCAGATAGGGTATACCTCATAGTTGATCATATTTGGATTTCGAATGGAATTATCCTCCCTTACCGGTAGAAAAATAGGGGATAATTGATTTTTCACTTGTGAACATTGGCACACATATGTAGTTGACAATGACAGATCGCTAGTGTCATTATCACAATTATTATATTTTATGAGAGGATGGAATGATATACAAAGTAATGGAATAAACTAACCAGAACAACAAAAATAATTTATATCACAACAAATAGTAAAAGTAGATAATCATATTATTTAACTGGTAATAGTTGAAGTAAGGTGGATAAGTAAGTATTTTGGAAGTAATAAAAAACAAGCAGTTAGTAATTAGTAGATTTCAGCCACAAAAAATTGAAAAATAAAAACTTTTTAACAAAAAATTTAATTGACGAAATACGGAACTGAAAAGTAAAAAATAAAATAATCCTTAGTCTCAATAACTAAGCTCCTAAACTAATGTAAGTAACTAATTTTGAGTCGGCGCCAAACAAACAATCAACGAAGATCATTAAATTACTTCAAAAAAATTATCAGAATGTCACCGCCCAACTCGATGCTACGCCTTACCTAATTCATTTGCTTGTTTGTTTGGCACCGACTCAAAATTAGTTACTTACATTAGTTTAGGAGCTTAGTTATTGAGACTAAGAAGGTTTATTTTATTTTTAACTTTTCAGTTCCGTATTTCGTCGGTTTAATTTTTTGTTAAAAAGTTTTTTTTGCTTACATATAGATTGATTTTATTTATTTATTTACGAGCGAATGCTCATTTAAGTATTACAGGTATTATTAAACAAATGATAAGATGCCTAAGTGTAAGATTAAATATAGTAAAACTATTAAATGTAGGACAAACAGAATCTAAATCTAAAAGTAAACTTAAACTTAAAAATAATTGCAGTAGGAACATTCGAGTAAGAGCAAATGTATTACTGTTACAGAAGTAAAAGTACACAGTGGATATTAGAACAATGTGAATTTCTTGAACACACAACGCTAAGTGGTTTATTGAAACATTTTAAAGCACCTTTACTGAGAGAAGACTTGGCTGAGGGAAGACTTGAACTGTGCGGGGCCCACAAAAAAGTCCAAGGAGGTGTGTGTTTGCTAGTGGGGATGTTCTTGTGATAAAAGAATTTCCAGCGATATTAGTTCTGTAGTGAGGTGTGTAGAAGGAGTTGGTTGAGTGTGTTTGTCTGGGTGGAGCGTGAAGAATGATTTTCCCAATTAGTTCGGGGCATGAATGTACAGAGTTTATCGGGTTGTAAAACATTGTGAGATCTCTTTTTTTGCGACGAGAGCAAAGACTTTCGATATCCAAATCCTTCTCAAGAGCTTCGTAGTTGTAATCGTGATAATTTCTCTTAAAGGCGTTGTACCTTAGGAGTGCATGTTGGACTTTTTCCAATTTGTGTATATGGGAATTGTACTGGGGAGACCAGCGATTTAGTCATAATATAAGAATGTGGAACAATTTATTAATTTAAAAAAATCAGAAAGAAATTAAAAAATGTATCTAGCTGTAACTCCAAAATTATAATAGCTAAAAATATGTAGAAATTCTGAGGGATAGGTACTATTATAAGAATAAAGTCTACAGAGTTTCGAACTACTTTGGCCAGAATACAATATATATCGTTCAATGCCAAAAACCCCATGTTATTTAGATGTGAAACTTAATGCGCTGTGTGGCAAAGGTTATAATTGAGATAGAGACTTGAAATTAGGGAGATATTTTTTTAAATTTATTTCGAACCATATGAGCCACTGAGAGCATAAACATTCGAAAAAATAAGTGCAAGAGGTCAGGTTACTCCCTATATATATATATATATATATATTGTAACGAACCTAGGCCGGACCTGTCGCCTCACGCGTTGCCATCGACAACGATGAGGTCATCCCCGGAGATATTCGAGAACAATCCAGTCACGCCGCGGCATGATAACAACGGTCGATATTGGAAATAACTGGAACATGCTGGGCACCAACCGCCAGAATTGGAAACATCGAGAATGCTGTATCGGATATAAATAGACAGCCCTCAAGAGGGAGTGGTCAGTCTGAACGAGCCCATACGATCGAGCTATACAGTGGCGTAATATAAATTAAGTTGTAGATTGAAGTGTGAAATAAATTATTAAAACCAAGTTAAGTTTATTTACGTTACAATATATATATATATATATAAATATATAGGGTGTAACCTAACCTCTTGCACGTGAATGACGAGTGTATAATGTCATTTTATAACGAATTTGAACAAAAAGTTGAAATAATATATATATATATATATATATATATATAAAGTGGGTGGGGAGTCTTTGCTGACTATTAGGTATAAAACTAGGGATATTGGGTTAAGCAGCAATGAAAAAGTAAACATAGTGTCCAAGCTTTCGGAAATGTTTATTTCCATCATCAGGGAAACTACAATACGGTCAAACTCGGCTATAACGAACGTCTTAATGACTTAAGAAATGGTTCGGTATAAAGAAAATATGTAGTTCATGCATCCTAGCAGATTTTTTTTTTTCGCGTAAATTGACGACACTGTTGATTTTTTGAGACCATAATCCCGACAAATTTGTGCATTTGCGCACCCACTATCTAATTTTCTAATTATTTCCAACTTAACCGACAATGTAATAGCCTTCCTGCATGCTTTGGAATTAGGCATGTTGGTACAACACAGTTGAACACATTCTAACACTACGCTATGTATCTAACAAATCCCTAACAAGAAAATGGGGAATCCCACTTTTTGACCGCGGTCGTTAAATTTTGCTAATTATCGTCGCGCTTGATTGAACAATCTTATCTCGGTAGTCCGTTATGACCGAGTTTATGTGTTTCTCGGACTCAATTTGTAGACCGTTATGTCCGATTGTTCGCAATAGCCGAGTTCGTTATACCCAAACATAAATGCATAGTGTATATAGGCGTTTTTGGCGGGACTTTTCAAATGGTTCGTAATAAACAAGTGTTTGTTATAGCCGAGTTTGACTATAGATGAAAAACCAATAGTATTACATATTCAAGTACGAAACATTACTTACAACTTTGTTGGGGTTGGTTTCAATGATGTTAATCATATTCATCTAACATAGTAATACAAACAATAAAACAAAGTTCAAAGTTAATAAAAAACGCATTAAAATTGTTTTTCTCCATGTGGTGTGACTAGTGAAACTGACAGGTTAGGAATAATTCCCGCAATTTTATTTAAGCCAACGACATCTGATGGGTGTCACTTGGAAATTATTACAATTTTACCAACTGTTACCAGATATTGCATTGTTTTGCCACGATTTGGATTGATATCTAAAGACAATGAATAAGAGTAGATCTCACTATATATCTGACCATTTGAGTGAGATATATTTTAACCAATTGAGTGAGATCTACTCTTATTTATTGTCTTTAGATATCAATCCAAATCGTGGCAACAATGCACTATCAAATAAAAGTTCCGCCACCTGGTAACAACAGTTGGTACCACTGTAAAAAATTCTAAGTGACACCCGTTAGATGTCGTTGGCTTAAATTAAATTGCGGGAATTATTACTAACCTGTCAGTTTCACTAGTCACACCAAATGGAGTAGATAGTTGTATTTATATAATTTTAATGAGATTTTTATTAACTTTGATCTTTGTTTTATTCTTTGTATTACTATGTTAGATGAATATGTTTAACATAATTGAAACCAACCTCAACAAAGTTGTAAATAAAATGTTTCGTATTGTAGTTTCCCTGATGGAAATAAACATTTCCGAAAGCCTGGATAAACCCTAAAGAGTTAACTTTTTCATTGCTACTTACCCCAATATCCTTTTGTATATATATATATATATATATATAGATTTAACTTTTTCATTGCTACTTACCCCAATATCCTTAGATATATATATATATATATATATATAATTTTTTCAGTTCCTTACTGCAATGTATTTTTATTGTGATCCATATTATTTCCTATTTTTTATTTAAACGAATGATGTTTCAGATGATGAACCATCAGAATCATTGACAGACGAACAAATTTCTGAATTCGTGGATCTCAGTTTTTTCAGTTCTTTACTGCATTATATTTTTTTTGTGATCCATATTATTTCCTATTTTTTATTTAAGCGAATGATGTTTCAGATGATGAACCATCAGAATCATTGACAGACGAACAAATTTCTGAATTTGTGGATCTCCTTCTAAAAGATTTGGATCTTGACAATGATGGCTACATATCATATGTAGAATACAAAAGTCCATTCCGACAACTGCATGAACAAAATAATTAGAGATATTGAAACATTTTGCTTTTCGAAATGTCTCCTTATAAAATTTGAGAATTACGATAACTACAAATCATAGTTTATCATTTAGGTTAATTTAGATCATCATCGTGAATTTGGTCAAATGATTATTGCAAGTTGCAATGCATTCCACGGTTGTTTTTTTCCATCCATTTTTTTTTTCTTGAGTTATTGTTATATTTGTTTGAGTTTTGTTGATTTCAGAATAAATTATTTTTGTATATAAATATTTAATAAGAACATTTTTACATATTTGAAATACATACATTTTGAAAATAGTGTTTTATTTTAGTGAGAGTTGTGGTGGCACCTCTTCAATCCCTAAGGCGGGGGTAGTGGGATTTTTGGGAATTATATTGTTTTAGTATCGCTACACAAAATGGAGTATTTATTTGGGTATTTGAAATACATGGAGAATTCGCATATACATGGAAAAATTATACAAAAAACATGGATAATGTAATAATATGTATATTCCACAATTGAACATATTTTATGAATCAGCCTCCATCAAATAACATAGAGTAGATGGTTAATACAGGAGTACAGTTGATGACAACATCTATTCATAATATTAAGAAATCAGGTTCAGCCATTGTTGTCGTTTCTCATTTGAAAAAGTTTAACTCACATAGGCATAATTTTGTTTTTTGATAGTTATTTTATATCGTTAAATAACTGAAATTATTACTTAGATGAAAGTTATATTCATTACAATGTGACTGGAATGTTTCTTAGTCTCAGTTATTTCTATTTGTTGGGAGCAAGTAATAATAATTCTGATAATTTCTGTCAATTTGGCAATGCTGAAGTAAATATTTGGCAGACTAACAACAACAGTGCAATTGTTTACAGATTTAGGAATTATATTTTAAATAACTTGGTTTCAAGATAAATTAAAAATAAAATACCATATGCATCCAAAAATAATTTTTTCAGAATGTTGTCTTTGCTCATTCCTGAAGGTTTATCCAAAGCCTACAGGAAAACTAGTGATAATTCGAGGTTTTATGGTTTTTGTGCAAAATAGGCCATGATTTTTTTTCCCAACCCATGCACTGGTAAGATGATGTTACATATTTTTAACCGACGAAACCAAAAAGGAGGAGGTTCTCTAGTCGATGCGTATATTTTATTTTTTTATGTATGATCATGCATAACTTTTTACTGAGACGTCCGATTCCGATAATTCTTTTTTCAGTGGATAGGGTGTACTTCGAAGTTGGTCCCATTTGCATTCAAAAG
This sequence comes from Gonioctena quinquepunctata, assembly GCA_018342105.1. Classification (NCBI taxonomy): domain Eukaryota; kingdom Metazoa; phylum Arthropoda; class Insecta; order Coleoptera; family Chrysomelidae; genus Gonioctena; species Gonioctena quinquepunctata. The sequence goes on from JAFIRS010003448.1 coordinate 92,674, forward strand.
ATGAAATCCACCCCTAAGGGAAGCAAAATGAAGGATATTGATCACTCACCCTCTGAATTCTGGTCCGTTAACCGATTCTATCAGGCATAACTTTGTACTGGGTTCTTCGATTTGGATGATTCTTTTTTTAATAGATAGGGTATACCTCATATTTGGATTTCGAATGAAATTATCGACCCTTATGGGTAGAAAAATAGGGGATAATTGATTTTTCACTTGTGAACATTGGCACACACATATGTAGTTGACAATGACAGATCGCTACTGTCATTATTTTTGTTCTACATCCGTCACAATCATTATATTCTATGAGAGGATGGAATGATATACAAAGTAATGAAATAAACTAACTAATTTATACTACAACAAATAGTAAAAATAGATAATCATATTATTTAACTGGTAATAGTTGAAGTAAGGTGGGTAAGTAAGTATTTTGGAAGTAATCAAAAAACAAGTAGGTAGTAATTAGTAAATTTCAGCCACAAAAAATTTAAAAATAAAAACTTTTTAACAAAAAATTAAACCGACGAAATACGGAACTGAAAGTAAAATAAATAAACCTTCTTAGTCTCAATAACTAAGCTCCTAAACTATGTAAGTAACTAATTTTGAGTCGAGCCAAACAACAATCAACAAAGATCATTAAATTACTTCAAAAATTATCAGAATGTCACGGCGCAACTCGATGCCATCATTTTACGCCTTCCCTAATTCATTTGCTTGTTTGTTTGGCGCCGACTCAAAATTAGTTACATTAGTTTAGGAGCTCAGTTATTGAGACTAAGAAGGTTTATTTTATTTTTTACTTTTCAGTTCCGTATTTCGTCGGTTTAATTTTTTGTTAAAAAGTTTTTATTTATGCCATATTGTTGAACCGTAGTTGCCAAGGTATCAGAAGGTGTCCACAGGGAGGAGTTCTGTCACCCCTATTATGGTGCCTGGTAGACAACGAGCTTCTCACGGAACTTAATGAGTTAGGACTGTATACACAAGCGTACGCATGCTGGCTCAAGACCAACCGGTAAACCTGCTAGGAGAAATCATTACGAAAGCTCCTGGCAGAGTAGAACAGTGGTGTTCTGCCGGAGTGCTAAAAATCCAGAAAAAGTGGTTTTGATACTTTTCACCAAGAAACGCAAAATAGAAACTCTTCCAGAAATACTTATCCCAGGAAGATGGCTTCTGTAAAAAGGGTTGACAAAACACCTTGGAGTCAAATCAAAATATACTTTATTGTCTGAAGAAAATAAATCCCATGGATAAAGCGTTAACATAGCTGCTGACCCTATATGCTAATTTCCATTCACACTTAAAATATGGTATTCTGAATTGGGATAATTGTGCCTCAGCAAGCAGAGTTTTCATTCTGCAGAAATATGCGGTGAGGATTTTAAGTAAAATAAGCTCTAGGGACTCACGTAGGGATTCATTTAAGAAATTTAATATTTTAACTGGGGCAAGAATATACATTTTAGAAACCTGTGTATACATTTAAAAAAATCAGAGTACAATGGCTGAACGTTCACATGATTATAATACAAGAAGTAAACACTTGTTATTACCACCACAACATCGTACTTCTCGGTTTCAACATAGTTATGTGGTAAATGGTTGTACATTTTATAACAGATTGCCAGAAACTATAAAAGGTTGCAAAAATGTATTTACATTAAAAAAAATGATGAAAAGATTAATTATGGATAAAACTTGTTATTCTATTGATGAAATTTTCCACTAACATAACTTTATTTTATCGTCTACTATCCAATACTATTTATTGTTTTTATGATTTATGTAATCTTGAGTGTATGTACATGTACCCGTTGACATCTTTCAGATTCATCATTGTATCATGATGTCAAACAGAGATATTGTATCATGTGCAATTTTTATTAACTGAAATAAAGATATATTATTATTATTATTTAGAAAAAAAAAACATTGAGTAATATTGGTATCACAGTAATATGAAATGAAAGTAAGACGAATAAAATAAGTAAAGGTGTTTACAAATTAAATATGTTATCTGAATTGTATTGATTAGTTCCTACATAAATTACAATCACATTATAATTACGATCACAAGGATAAAAAAGCCCAAAAAACTATGCCATACCTGGCATGTGGCTCATTATAGACTCCCAGCTGACCTGGAATGAGCAGATTGAAGAAGGCTATCTGCTCCTATTGGGCATGCAGAAGAGAGACAACTCGTGGGGCTTGACTCCTAAAGCCCTACACTGGATTAATGTACGGATCTACCATTTGGTGGACCGGCACCACTAAGGGCAAGTCTAGAAATGAACTTGATGAAGTACAAAGGCTGGCTTATCTAGAAATGACACGTGCTATGAAGGCGACACCTACCAGATCCCTAGAAGTTCTACTAGGACTACCATCTCTGCACCTTGAGCACGACGCCATGCGTACTGCCCATAGATGTAGCAATTATCTGAATGCTCAAAATAGACTTATGATTTACAATGCATACTTTCTGTCAATTCTTCGGTATCTTATAACAGCCTGGGGTATATGTAAACCCATACAATTTAAGAAAATTCAGATTCTTCAAAATAAGGTAGTGAAATCTTTATTTGGATATAACTACAGAACACATGTTGAGTCCGGCCATATACAGGGTGTTATGAATTAACACACCACACCTGCAACACCAAAACTGTACGCCACTGGTCTATGATTGAGGGATCACTCCTTCAACAAATGACCAATAAACGCTAAGGACTTCTCAAATATTATGAATTTATCACTGTAATTGATCATCCTTTGTTGTTAGATTGAGAAAATAAGTATCAAGACTGTCTGAGGATGGTCGAACCGAGATTATCTCACTGGAGCGGCCTACAGGAAATATATCTTTCTCTCTATACTTGGGCGTTGAGTTGTTTATCCAGGAAGTACGTACCGGGTTTCAGAAAGATTCGGAAAATAATGCACTCAGAAAAATATTAAGAATATACATATATATTTTATATAAGTTAACAAAGTATTTCATCCGTTCTATAAACGGATAAGTTGATACAATATTCAAAGAATAGAGTGTATTTTACTTGAAGTTATTTTTTATCAGTCTACAAATCAAAGTGGTTGACTAAAAGCAATAGTGACATCAATTGTTAAAATGACTGTTAATAATTATCTTTTGAAAACTTAGGGAACATAAAATTATGGAGATACATTTAAAGACACATTCACATTATAAATGATTCAATTTGCCCAACCATAAATACAGAAAACATATATGAACTTACTCCATATCAGCAGGGTCAACACTTATTCACTTGAGATGGCTTTTAAATGACAATTAGTTTAATTATATTATTATTTTAATTAATCCCGCTGAAATTGTTTATTTTGTTTTTACCTCGCACTGTATATTAGAATAGCGTTGCATGGATACGGTTTTCTTCTATGAGGTCATGAACTATTGGTTTGAGGTTTTTCGTTGACTTATTTCGTTCTTGAAACGTTGATAAATAATAGGTAATTTTGGAAAAATACTTAGTTACTCGTGAATTCACTTGGTGCTGTCATTACTCGGTTTAACTTGATTTGAATATAATTTTTCTTGGTGACTTCTTAAGTTAACTGCAAGACGATTATATTATTACTCTTCTCATCTTTATTTCACTATATTGTGATCGAGTGAAATCTAACCTCATTTCGAGAGGACTTGTTAATTGCTTCACGTCTGTACACCGAGAGAGAGTTTGTTCGAGGAGTCGCTCCTTTTTATAATCCCCTACCCGTCCACGTGATGGCTTTGATCGTCGCGGGTCAAAGATTCCTAACATCATAATTATCTTCACCCTGTCATAATAAATCAGCAGCTTAATAATTAATGGCGTGTTACTGTGTCAAAAATGTATAAAAAACAGATTTATGGTATTTAGTAGTCCGACTGCACTTAGGCGAGCTGTCAACAACTATTAATTTATAGCGTATTTGTTTACATAATGAATTCTTTAGATATGACTAACATGGGAAAGTGGTAAATTGTGTATGACTCAGTTGTACAAGGGAGATTTATTGGAATTTTCAGTGCAATCCTTGTCTGAACAGATGATGAAGTATTTTTAACGGGCATGTGCTTATCAGCTTGGTCGCGTATTCTAATTTTAAACAAACGGCCTTTGTTTATTATGTCGAGTATTTGACTTTGGAATTTATTTTCATCCCTTCGGAAATATGTAGAGTTCCTATTTATGAATATCTTATTGGTTCTTAAGTATGAAAGTTTTTCTGTACTTACGGGGGGATGACACACATACTGAGACAATATATAAGGAAACAGGAATATTACCCTTATATCACAAATAGAACAATGAAGATACACATACAAAATCAACAAAAGTGTAACACTATAATCAATTTAGTTTGTGAAACCCACCCATATGAGACTAGAAATCTAAATAACTTTTACTTATCAAATGTAAGAACAAATCTAGTACTCAATAATCCTATATACAAAGGTCTAGAAACCTTCAATTCATAGCTATGTGAAAAACAAAGATAGTTATTCCTCATTTAAAATTAGCCTGATACAGCATATAATATAAATACTGTATTATGAATACGGTGGATATTGATACTGACATAATGTACTATATAAATTACACCGGCACACAAAAAAAAAAAAGTCTGTGCACCGGGCGCCACCTATCTACGGGCATGTTTTTCGACCCGCTGAACACGAATTTCAAGTCAGTTTAGGCCGTCCGGGCTTCAATTTCGAGTAAATTGCAAAAAATAGCGAAAATTCGATATTTTGACAACATAAAAAATTCTGATTCTGCAATAAATTTGGCCCATAGTCCCCTCAAACATTCATAAAACTGCAAAAAACCGATATAATATCAGAAAATTGCTGCTGAAAAAATGTTTTTTTTTTTTAAACACAATTAAATAAATTTCTTGTATTTTTTATTTCTAAAATACAAGATTAAGATCCAAGAATGTACACAAATTGAATTTTTAACGGTTTTTCGAGGGTATTGTACTGTTTCATTCTCAAATGATCTACGATGTGGATACCTCTTTTTCCACCTTTTCCTTTATTTAGTAAAAATTTGTCATCGTGTTGGAATTTCAACTTCTTCAAGTGCAGACTTCATTTCATTGCATGATCGCTTGTACTTGCAACCAGGGCACCTCCTCGGGTGCGGTGGGCAACAGAACCATCTGGCAGAGTCCCTGGGTTAACGGCGTGTGTGCCGTCATGGCAGGTAAAAGTGATGAGTACTTTACGATGCAGGGATTCGGAAACCCAGTATCGGCGTCTGGTCAGGGTGAGAAAGCAGGCCCGCAGGCGTCGTCATCCAGCGACTGCAGCTCTTCAGTAGTGGAAAACTTGGCTACTGGAGAGTATACTATTACAAGAAGCAATTCCCATCTATGCAATAAGAGTCCTGATCAATTTTGTTACGTTTGTGGGGAGTTTCAGCCGGTAAAAAACCGCAGAACGTTCAGCGGGTCGAAAAACATGCCCGTAGATAGGTGGCGCCCGGTGCACAGACAACTTTTTTTTTTTTGTGTGCCGGTGTTATTGTTGGATCATATTAATGCTATAGCTGCGGTAAGGAATACCATACTGTTGTAATACAGCAATTATTGTTATATTGTATGTAGAATTAAAAATGTACCAGAACACGAAGATTGTAATGTTCCGTCACCAGCATGTTGCTGATTAGGAACAAATGCTCTATAGATACATGTATTTTTTTGAAAATGCTTTTGAGAGGGAAAAATTAAAAAAAATACGCAAGCCCAATGGATTGGTACTGAGACAGACCTTGGACACGCAGCTAAATGGAACAAGGCAAAGGAGGGCTGTTTCATGGAAAGAGACAGCACCCCGCCTGTTCTGAATTTCAGAAAAAGGCCCAATATTGCCATCCTCACAAGGGTGGAATGGGAAAACGCTGCGCCTGGCAGACCCCCAATCTATGGATCAACCTGGTATACAAATGGATAAAGATTTGGGGGAATGTTCGGCGCAGCAGTATAGGAAGAAGGAACAAAGAGAGAAATCTCAGTTCTCCTAGGCAGTTGGGCCAAAGTAAATGCTAACTTACCTGCGTCCAGGAAAACCTCGAGGTAGAATCTATGTAAAGAAAATTATCAAAACTGCACGACAACACACTGGGAAAACAATCCAAACCAGACCGAAGCATTAACAACATTCCATAATCAATTAATAGAAATCTTCAATGATTGCTTTCCAGTACGAATAATTAAAAACAAACCTCACAAAAAACCATGGATAACAAATGGTATTAGAATTTCAGCACATAATCTAAGATCAATGCATTTCAATGTCGAATTTTTCTTAGCGTTCTTTAACAAATATAGGAATGTCTATAGAAGTATTGTAAAAAGTGCTAAAAATAGATACTACAGAGGAGCATTGGCAAGTAGTTAATGATTTAATAGGAAACAATAATATGTTATCGCCTGCTATAGATATTGACCCAGATACGCTCAACCAGTTTTATTGTTCAGTTGCGGAAAAAATTACATCACACTTACAGAGTCAAATTGATCCCATGGAATACCTCCAAAATCATCCGTGAAAACTTTTTCTTTGTACCTGATATCTATGAACTGAAAGCTACTTTCAAGGAAATAAAGAACAAAAAATCTGCTGGTGTAGATGAAATTTCCATCAATATATTTCTAAATTTACCAGACACAGCTTTGTATGTCCTAGTGGAATGTATCAATAAATCCTGAGTCTGGATCATTTTCCACTTCCTTGAAAGAAGCAATCATAATTCCACTCCTCTGCACCCTTTCAAAAATTATAGAAAAACTCATAAAAAGCAGAATTATGCATTTTCTAAAAAAACATAACATTTTGTCTTGATGCCAGTTTGGATTTCCCAGCTCCAAAAGCACAACTGATGCAATCTTTTCTTGAAAAAGTTTATTTAAGACTAAACGAGGGTGAAGTGGTTGCAGCAGTGTTCTGTGACTTCTCTAAAGCATTCGATTGCGTAGATCACAGAATACTGCTAAATAAACTTCATCATTATGGATTCAGGGGGGTTGCCTTAAAATGGGTTGAATCCTATCTGACTGGTAGAAAACAAAGGGTTGAACTATCCAGAGAATGCTCGAGCTATTCTGATATCAGATCCGGAGTACCTCAAGGCTCAGTGCTCGGACCTATTTTGTTCTTACTGTACCTCAACGACTTGAATGTTTACCTATCACTGGGAAATTCACATTATTTGCTGACGATACCTTTTATGGCACGACAAAAATAGGATAGTCTAAAACAATCATTTCCCTACAGGAGGTCATATCATGGTGTAATTCTAATCATCTTTGCTTCAATATAAATAAAACTAACATAACATTCAGGTTCAAATTGAACAGTATCAATCTGAACACATATAAAGTGGAAAACAAACCCTGTATCAAGTTTCTAGGCATACACATTGATAATAAACTTAGATTCGAGGACCATGTTATGTCGATAAAAAAAAGATTAGCATCAGGCTGCTTCGAAAACAATAAATCATATAATGTCATCCAATTTGCTATGGCGTCTGTCTCAAATACAAAGTTATAGCCCATGGGAGAAGCTCAAGAAGACTGCAGAACCGTTCCACTTTTAAAATTTCCATTCGCTGGAGAAAAATATCTGTGGAATACATTTTCTCTCAACCAATCAAAGTTTCTCATAAAATTCGACATTCATTTGCAAATTTATAACCATTTTCTCCAATCCAGATAGAAAACATTAAAAAATAATGAAAGTTCAAAATTATAGATTTTACTTTACATGACACTTATCACCCAATATCTTTATTATTTACCAACTTAATTGAACCAGAATTCGATGGAAGTTATTAAATCATTTATTTATCAGTTGATCCATTATGAATGGATAATTGTTCATAAAAAATAAAATTTGTATGTGCCGTTTACTGAACTCTTCCAGAAACCCTCTACAAAAGTTGACATATGGGTTCTTTTTTATTTTCCGAGGTGGAGTATAACTATCACTAACAGAGTTCTGAATTTTGAGAGAAAACAATCTTTTAGTTAAGGTTATTTACATATATTACGAAGTGGTCAAAGTAATTGCAAAGGAAAAGCTGCATAACTACATGACCGCAAAAATATTTCATGCAATATCACTATTCAAGCCCATAAAGGGATTATTGAATCAACACAGTTTCTATTAGTGGAGTTCATTAATTTTGTTCAGTCGTCTACTAATTGGACTCGTTCCAAAAATTTGCTAAATCAATCAGTTTGGATTGGAAAGGCAAAATATTCGATTTGTCAATATAGGCTTCTTACAGTCTCTCTGTAATATATATATATATATATATATATAAATAGTAAACACTCGAAACACATGTTCATTAAACGTATGTAAACAGTAAATACTTGTATCAAGTTATACAATTTTATTCTTACTTTTCTAAGTTTGTATTACACATACTTGCTGTACTTTCCATTTCTCGAATCTTAATTGCAATAATGAGACAATATAACTCACGTATGATTTAAAACAAATAACAAATATATTTTCTACTTTGCTCCGAAATCTTACATGCACAATAGAAATATTCAATTCCACAACACTCATGTGCTACAAATATACGAATAATTTCAAAGACCAAACGGAGCTGCTGTAAAACGAGGGATTACCGGGGTTCAATCTTCCCATATTTTATTTTTTATATTTCTTTATATTTTATGTTTGCTTTGAGTACTAACATTTTAAGCACATTTCATTCAGTTACTCGATTGGCCAGGTTTTCTTCAATTCTAAATGTAATTTCGTCAAAGGAAAAAGCCGATCCAATAAATGAAATTAATATCGAGGTAGTACACTGTAATAAACCTCCAGTTGACTGAATATTTTGAGTTTTTCCATATATCATAGGAAAGGTATTTTTTCAGAATAACAAAAATGACTTCGATGTATCATTGTCTGAAAAGAAACTTTGTGATTCAAATTGAAATTCGTATTCCTATCCAATGAAAGATATCTTCAAAGCAATTCAAAATGTTTTTTTCTGAAGATATATGTTTTATATTTGTTCATATGAACATTCATTGAAACATAAGAAAAAATCGTTCACCAGTCTACTATACAGGGTGTCCCTGGACTTCCTCTTTTCCTCTCGGGAATGTATAGATGGGGTCAAAATATCACCAGTACTTCATATAACTTTTGTTCCTAAAAGCCTTCGTTACCAAGTTACGGGCCCTCAAAGTTACAAAATGAAAAATGTTTTTCTTTGATTACTTTCAAAGTGAAAATCATCTAAATTTTGGTGATTGACTAAACAAATGAATTCCTTCGATGAGCTTTCATGCAGGAGTCAGTTGTTTTGCTACAAAGTCAGGAACGGACTACCCCCGATGGTCCACACCCCAAAACTTTGAAATGACAGATAATTTTTAAATAGTTTTCAACAAAATAAGGTTACGTAGACAATTTTCTGAATAAAAGTACTCGTGTGGAAAGTTGATCGGAGCAACGATTCTTAATAAAAATGCAGTTTTACTCGACAACATCAAACCTGATCGTCCACCATTATTTGAAATGAAAAATGTTCACAGTAGAAATACTAATGCTAACGTTAATTCAACAACATGTATAACAGGGATAATACAGAATATGCTAAAATAAAGTCTTAAACAAAAAGTACAGTACCTAGTTGAAAGTTTCATTCACAATGTAGATATTTTTTCAAATGAAATATCAAGTTATGTAGATTTGTGGTGTTTTTGAACTAACAAGCTACTCCACTATGAAATATCGAATTCAGTCCATATTTTGTATGTACGCGAGGAATAAGCACGTTTTGTGTTGTGTTATCTGAATCTCATGAAACTCAACATTTGGATGTTGCAAATTCGTATTCACAGCTTAAATGTTGAGGAGTTTCACTGATAAGTATAATTTCATGAGAGAAAATCTGTAACTCGAAGATACATTTAGCTGAAAAAACGCACATCGGAAGACATAACTAATAAAAAGCAAACGAATAAACTACAAAAACGGCTGCACATGAATAGGTGAAAAATATCCGGTGAATAAATTTATGTTCCATTTCTTCCACAGATGTTGACAAAAACACCTTGTAGAAAGAAATAAAATTAGTGTGGATAAAAAATGACAACTGGAATGCGATTTTGTTTTGTTGAGTGGTGCGTTGTCATTGTATGGTCAATATTCTAATAGGACAGTGTTTTGATATGGCCGAACAGTTTACATTCAACGAATATGCAGATATGCATGCATTGTATGGACGAGCATTTGGTAATGCTGCAGAAGCCCGTTGTCTGTATGCCGAGCATTTTCCCAATCGAACGTTACCGGCAAGAGAAACGTTCGAGCGTGTCGATCGCAGCTTGAGGGAGACAGGTATGTCTAATGGATAATTAATTGGAGCCTGTTGTTTTATTTCGATATTATTGTAGGTTCAGTTTCGCCAAAACGAGGTAGTGAGGGCGCTCCTAGGGCTGTGCGTACCGTTGTATTGGAGGAAAATATTTTGGAAGCTGTCGCTGATGATCCTTCAATGAGCATCAGAAACTATCAGAGCAGTTCCATACATCCAAGTCCACTATTCATAGAATAATTAGGGAACAACTGCTCCACCCATATCACATCCAGAAGGTACATGCCATGACACGTGATGATTTTCCAGCACGACTGGAATATGCCAATTGGTTCCTGGATAAGCAAAGAGAGGATATGACTTTTATTACTCGAGTTTTATTCACTGATGAAGCAGGTTTCAGTAGAAATGGAGTAATCAACTCTCATAATATCCACATATGGGCCGAAGAAAATCCCCATGGGATATTGCAAACCAAACACCAACGGAAATTCAACGTGAATGTTTGGGCTGGTATCATAGGAAACCATCTTATAGGACCATTCGTTCTACATGACCGATTGAATGGAGAACGTTATTTGGAGTTCATTCAGAACGATTTGAATGGACTTTTGGAACATGTTCCATTGCAAACCCGAAGAGATATGTGGTTTATGCATGATGGCGCTCCTCCTCATTTTAGTTTGATTGTGCGTGACCATCTGAACCAGATTTTCCCCAATAGATGGATTGGTAGAGGTGGGCCATATTCATGGCCACCGCGGTCTCCGGATTTAAATCCATTGGATTTCTTTCTGTGGGGGCATCTGAAAAGCCTCGTTTACGCTACATCTATTCACACCAGAGATGGCTTGTTGAATAGAATTACATTACATTGTGGAGCCATACGAAACGACCCTGGCATGCTATTTCAAGTGCAGAGAGGGTGTTTGCGCCGACTAAAAAAATGAATTGAGAGAGACGGGGGTCATATCGAGCAGTTTTTGTAGCGGATTTTGCATTTCTGTTTGCTCTTGAGGCTTGCGATTGATTATTTACACCATGAGTTTTGTAAGATAAACGTGTTTGCATGATAAACATTCGTTATGAACATTGTACCTTATTTCTATTTTCATTACAAATTAATCTTTTCGAATAATGGTAGACATCTCAGGTTGGATGTCGTCGAACAAAAATGCATTTTTATCAAAAATCGTTGCTCCAATCGATTTTCCACACAAGTACTTTTATTCAGGAAATTCTCCAGGTAACCTTGTTTTGTTAAAACATATTGACAAATCCCAGTCATTTCAAAGTTTTGGGGTGTGGACCATTGGGGGTAGTCCGTAACGAAGGCTTTTAGGAACAAAAGTTATATGGAGTACTAGTGATATTTTGAGCCCATCTATACATTCCCGAGAGGAGAAGAGGAAGTCCAGGGATACCCTGTATAGTCTGATCCACAAGTTGGTGTTAATTATTGATAAAGCTCCTAAAAATATGAGCGATAGCTCATTGGATTGGGAATGACGAGTAGAAAAATGTATTTCGATTATTTTACAGCACAAAAAATTGCAATTGTTATTAACAAATTGAGAAGAAAAAAGAACGCATTTAGTTTTCCGCTAATAATTCAAAAACTGTTTATAATTAAGAAATTTGAAGAAAATATTTTTAAAGAGGAGAAAATTTCCAATAAAAAAGTCTGTCCTCCCAGAACTCTATCTCCATAATTTTAATTTAACGCCGAAAATAGGGCGCGGCAGTTATACCACATGAAATATTTTTTTTATAGTATTAAATATCAATTTAAACATTTGAAAAAATTATGCCGTCATCTAAATACTTGAAAGAATAAAGTCCCATTAGAAAGAAATTCAAAAAGTTATACAATTGTTAACTAACAAGTTTTTTTCCAACCCCCGTTTTCACAAATGGCGTTTCATGTCGCCATTTGTGAAACAATTTTTTTTTAAACAAATGTTATGTTATTGCCGTTTTTGCATCTAACAATGGCATTAAGTAACGCTGGGTAAGATTTTTTACTATATAATTATTTTTTACCATTTTGTTGTCATGACAAAATAATGATTAAAAAAACACATTTTTTTTATTGTTTATAATCGTTTAAATAATTAGTTTAGAAATTATTTTTTCTTTAAAACTCATAATTGGCATTTCTCAATAGGGTAACAAAAAAATTATTTTTTATAATTTCATTGTTTATTGATTAACATTTTGTTATAAACAAATTCTGACTAACATATTTTTTTTTTCTGAAATTAATTAGAATTACAGAAACAGCCATGTAACAAAATACTGTTTTTTTTTCAATATTACACGATACCGAAGTTATAAGGGCCACTTGATTTGTTAAGTAACAAACTAATATAACTTTTAAACTATTAGAGATTCGAGATAATGGACATTCAAGCCGTTTTTTATAAAAGGTTAATCAATCTTTGAATTATAAACAATTAAAAAAAATTGTTATGAAAAAAATAATTTTTTTAATCATTATTTTGCCATGACAACAAAAGGGCATTTTTTTTATATAGTACACTTGTCTATTTGTTTATAAATAATTTATTAACAAATTATGAAACAAATTTTACAACTTACAATGCCATTGTTAAGTACGAAAACGGCAATAACATAACATTTGTTAAAAAAAAAAATTACATCATTTTTTGAATTTTATTAATTAATGTTTTTTAATCATTATTTTGTATACAACAGAAGGGTATTTTTTTTATATAGTACACTTGTCTATTTGTTTATAAATAAGTTATTAACAAATTACGTAAATGCCATTGTTAAGTGCGAAAACGGCAATAACATAACATTTGTTAAAAAAAAATTTACATCATTTTTTGAATTTCATTAATTTTTTACTTTAAACAATTATAATAAACAAAATAAAAAACTTTTATACACTTTTATCACGCGATATTCTTAATTATATATATATATATATATATATATATATATATATATATAGAAAGGGTAGTCTCGTGACTGGACTAGTTGAAAAAAACTATGAATTTGAAATAAACTTTGTAGAAAGGATATTCCTTGAGGTTGCAGTCAAAATAATGGCCTATGAGAAAAAGTAAAACTCTTTCTTATTTAGTCAAGCTTTCGAAAATGTTTAGTTTCATTATCACCTTACTTGTCTTGATAATGAAAATAAACATTTTCGAAAGCTTCAAATGAAAAGTTTACTCTCAAGGCCATTATTGACTGCAACCTCAAGATATCCTACAAAGTATTCAAATCATAGTTTTATTATATATATATATATATATATATATATATATATATATATATATATATATATATATATATATATATATATATATATATAAATATATATATATATATATATATATATATATATATATATATATATATATATATATATATATAAATATATATATATATATATCATAGATCACATTTTTGTAAAAAAACAAAACAGCATGCAAAATGTCCTCATTACCTCAGCAATAATTGAAACAGATCTATCAGACCACTACACTACTTTCTTAACAATAACACGAACACAAAAAAATAATAAGAAACAGGAATGTGTAAAGATGTTTAAGAAAATTAACTTTGAAATTTTAAAATCATATTTGAATGAAGAAAAATGGGAAAATACTCTCACTTGTAATCAGCCTCAGATAGCATATAATCACTTTATTGGAAGACTGAACGACCACATAGCAGCATCTACAAAAGAATACCGTCCCAATAAAGTAAAAAATAAATTAAAACCATGGATCACAAAAACCGGATTATTTAAAAAAGAAGTTAATTAGTAGATATACAGATGAATCAAAAAAAGAATATAACCTATACAGAAATAAATTAAATAAAGTAATAAAATCGACAAAAAATCAATATTATAGAGAAAAATTAGAGATGTTAAACGGAAATTGTAAAAAAACCTGGAAATTAATAAATGACATTTCAAATAATCACAAGAGCAAAAAATCAATTGCAAATATAGATGTCAAAAACATGGAAGGAAAAATAATGATTGACAATTGTTCAAAAGCAAATGCATTTAATAAGTGCTTCATAAATATTGGCAAAAATATGGCAAATCAAATTGACAATAGCATAGAGCCTCCACCAAACTGTAACAAAAAATGAAATAATTAAGATAATTTCAAAACTAAAAAATAACTCATCTCCAGGACCAGATGAAATAGAAGTAGCAACAATAAAAAAAATCCACACTTATATTATTAAACCGCTAATACATATAATCAACTTGGCCTTCACAACAGGAATAGTACCAGAACATTGGAAACAATCACTCCTGTATATAAAACAGGACCCAAAGATGAATTAGGTAATTACAGACCCATCTCTGTCATTAATAATTTTGCAAAAATTTTTGAGCAAAGCCTGAAAAAGAGATTAGTTGAATTCCTTGATTTGCATCAAGTGATTACTGAAAAACAGTTTGGATTCAGAAAAAACTGTAATACAGAAACAGCCATTCTTGATCTTACAAAAAAAATTATCGAAAACTTAGACGAATCAAATAAATGCCTAGCTGTCTTTCTTGATCTAGCAAAGGCTTTTGATACGGTATCACATGAAATATTATTAGACAGACTATACCATTATGGCATATGGGGACCATCTTTAGATATTTTGCGAAATTATTTAACACACAGAAATCAAAGAGTCAAAATTGACAATACATTGAGCAAAACACTAGAAATCACAACTGGGTTACCACAGGGAACTGTATTAGGACCAGTACTGTTCTTAATATATATTAACAGTATAACTCAAATAAAAAAAAAATCTGGACATCTCATTTCATATGCTGACGATACAGCAATAGTATTCACAGGAGAAAAATGGTCTCAGACATACAACAATGCGGAAACAGGATTGAAAAGCATAGGCTTATGGCTGAATATAAACCTTTTAAGCTTAAATATAAAAAAACTAAATTTATTTCCTTTACAATTGATAGAAGAGATCAACCGCAAGAAAACTCAATAAAGATACACTCTCCCAAATGTATAATTGAAATTGAAACATCCTGTACCTGCCCCAAAATTGAGAAAGTGACCAAAATCAAATATCTTGGGATTATAATTGACCAGTATATGAAATGGAACGAACATGCTTTTTACGTCATAAAAAGACTTACACAATTAACCTACAAATTTTTTACTTTAAGAGATATTTTGAATAGGAAAAATATGATTATATTATACCACTCAGTGGCAGAATCGGCAATACAATATTGCATTATTGTGGTGGATTTAACAATCTAGGTTCGTTGTTAAAAACATAATAAAAATTAATTTAAAAGTATTATAAAAAAGGAACCGCTTATCGTGAGAGTTAGATTTAAATCAATAATTATAAGTTTATAACGGTGAAAAACCCCATTAGCTGGGAGCTTTTTTTTCGCCGTTAAAAAGGCTGGCCAAAAATTTTACGGTTCTGCTGGGGCGCCGTTTCGGAACGGTTTAAAAAAATCTAAACAAATAGGGCTTCATCGTCGTTAAAAAATTTATTATGAAAAAGGGTTAAAAAATTTACCATAATTTTCAGATATCAACAAAAAAAACGTTGCCTTTTTCCCCCTGGCGCATCCAATTTACCGTACTATTACTACAGCCAGATTGAAAAGTTTCCGGAACAGGGATTGTCAAATTTAATTCATGCGCGTGTTAAAATCCTTTTGGTTTTTTTTCGTTTATCGAATTGCCTTATATGGGATTCGATCTAAAAATTTTTCATTAGCTGCGACCGCGCCGGGTGACAAGCTTCCACACAAGTTTCTTGGGTGCTTTCCCCAAATCATGATTTTATCCCCCGTAAAATTTTTTTCCCGGAATTCAAAAACCGAAAAAACTGAATATATATATATATATATATATATAAACAAATATATAAAATTAAATAAATATATATAATATACAAATATATATAATATAATAATAATAAATAAATTTTATTCGAGAATTTAAAAAAAAATTGTTTCATAAATTTAATACAAAACGACAAATAAAGTAAGTAAATGGCGAAAACAGCTTGAGCCATCCCCTGCGACCATGCTGAAGGGGACGTTTCGAAGGGTACATAGACGATGTTGAGGGCCTTCGGACGTATTACAGAGATATGAGGCTTCTTTGAATACGAAAATCAAAATTTATCAAAAATAAGGAATTTTTCTGGATGTAAGGTTTAAAAAAGGTTATAAGGGAATTTAGTTTCTATGCCGAAAGGGATTGCATATTTTTCTAAAGGGAAAGTACCTCCCCCATTTACTATTTCGGCGAACTTCTGCCGCGTAGACGCGTTCTTTGCATCAATAATATTCCAATAATTTTCGATAATGTTTAGTTCAGTAAAATAACAAGCTGGGGGGGGGGTTTTTTGTTAAAATATTTGGTTTTGAGCGGTTGCCAGATGTAACTCCAAACGCATACGCGGCATCACGGCAATCCGCCGCGCAACGTCAAGATTTTTCAGGTATTAAATTTTTTGGTAAAACCCCAAATTCACTTGAGCACCCCTGTGGCCATTCGTTTCCGGCATTTTTTTGGGACTTTTTCGTTTTATGGCTTCGCTAGTTGGTCATCATTAAACCGCGTAGAGCGGCAGATAAATGTTTTTGAAGTTTGGCGGGATTTTTAAAATTATTTCAATTTTTTGTACGATCTAAGTGAAAAATATGTCGCACAGCACTCACTTTTTCCGGATGGGTAAGTCCAACCTTTATACAAGTGAATAAAACAAAAGTCACAAATTTTTAGTATTTTACCTTGTTCTGGTACCCGATTTTTTCCATTGTTTTTCTTTAGTACCGGGAAAGCGGAACATGAACCCCCCATTTCGCGCTTCAAAGTAAAGTTCAAAAAACGCTGGGTGTGATCCGAAAAATACCAGGGGGGTTCCCATCACTAAATTGCTTTCATTTCGCCAAAATGCATTTCCATAAATTCTTCCCAAAAAAAGGGAGTCGCACATCACCCCCGCTTTCAGTCCGTTGAAATTTTTTAAATATTTGGGTGTAATAAGAGGGGGTCTAGTTGCTTTTTTGAAGCGGGCCCCAACATTAATCGCCATTCCCCCGAATTAGATCAGATGAAACACGAGTTCAGAGATGGGGTTTGTTCGCCGTTTGTACGTTTTTTTGCGATTGTTATTACGCTTTCATTTTTGCTTAAGAATGCGTTCGGGTGTGTTTATTTGCCGTCACTTATTATTGAAGTTTATACTTTTTTCCCCCTTTTTTTTTTGTGTTAATCCCCCAGATTTTTTCAATCTTCGAATGACTTTTCTGTTTTTAAGTTTTTTTATTTTATCTTTGTATTTGCTTTTTTCAGCTTTGTTCGTATACTCACGCTAACATATTAATATCCAACGTGACAAAAAACAAAATATAACTATTTCAAGAAAAAATAAATAAAAATAATCTGAAAACTTAAGGGGAAAATCATATCGAGATTAGGAAAAATCTAAAAGAAAACAAAAAAATTATAACCCCCAAGGATGAAAAAAAATTGCTAATGCCTTCAATGATTTTATAGGAGGGGAGAAAGCTATGCAAATGAAATAACAAAACCTACCACACCGACCAGAAGGAACATTTTGACCATTCATTTTACTGAAGCCTGTAAATGAAAAAAAAAATACAAATAATCCAACAAGTAAAACAAAAAGCCCCGGTTACGACCCCCTTAGGGCAGAAACATTGAAAAATACCCTGAACCATTAGGGTCATCTGATCAATTATATTCAGTTCAGGATATGTCCCATGAACAAGATGGAAAGTCACACCCATATTTAAAAATGGCCAAACCAAAACAAATAATTATAGACCCATATCTGTGATTACAGTAATAGCAAAATATTTGAAAATGTCTGAAAAAAAACTAAGTAATTATCTAAGAAATTTGATGTCATATGACTGCCAGTTTGATTCAGAGGGTTTTATCGACTTTAAAGATGCAATTTCGCATTGACGGAGATATGAAATTTAGTTGATCAAAGGGCTCCCCGGGGATAAGATCTTTTTGATCTACTACCCTTTTCCAATAAATGAATCATTCAAAATTACCGGAGGCCTTAAAAATCTTGTTCATGGTGTTCCACTAACTTTTCTAATTTCCTAAAAGATAGACACTGCTATTTTATATTCTTCACATTCTTGGATCGATCTAAAAAAAAAAAAATCCGGAAAAGTATTAGTTTCGCTGATGACACTGCTATTTTATATTCTTCACATTCTTGGATCGATCTAAAAAAAAAATTGAAAATGAATTTCTACATATAATAAATTGGTTCCGACATAAATTACTCACCATAAACTTCAAAAAAACATTTTATCTGCCACTCTGCAGCTACAAGAACGGTTTACCAAATTATGATGAGCTAACTTTCAGAGAACAGAATTACATTACCAAAATACAAAATGTCAATCAAACAAAATACTTGGGAATTATAATAGACTCACATCTAAGATGGAACCATCAAATCTCAAACGTTACCAAAACGTTGAGGTGTCTGTTACCGAAATTCAAATACCTGAAAAAAATTCTTGACGTTGCACAGCTGAAAACAGTGTACTATTCTCTGGTGGAGTCTCGCTTGCAGTATGCCGTATTGAGTTGGGGAGGGGTTACAAATATTCATCTGAAACAACTACACATACTACAAAAAAAAATACTTAAAATAATGTATAACAAAAAAAATACCTACCCATCAAACTTGTTGTTTACTACAGCGAGTGTACTGGATTTAAGGCAATTATATACGTATAATATAATTATTAGTATGTATAAAAATAAATCATTGATACAAAAAGTAAACAACGTTTATTCTACACGAACGATGCAAAATAAATTAGTTCAGATACCATTGTGTAATAAGTCGATAGGACAGGGTTGCTTCCTATTTCTGTCTAGGAAAGTATACAATCTCCTTCCTGACATGCACAAAACATATATAGAAACAATAAATTCCATTGGATTAACCAAAAAAATATTTAAAAATTATATTCTATCAATAGAAAGAGATTCACTTGATATTCTTTTTGACTAAATGTTATGAAGTATACAATTATTCAAAGAAATGCCTTATCATATCTATACCTCTTGGAAGATACGATCAGAAAACCCATACTCAACCTTATCGGTCCTAATGGGTACCCTTCAGATCGTATGTTTTTAGATATTATTATTATTATTATTATTAGTATAGCATAGTCACCACAAGGGGTATAACAGCTCAAACTGTTATACACTTCAGTGACTTACTTATTTATGGAATTTTAAAAAAATTTTTTATTCATGCGAATAAATATTTATTTATTTATTTATTATTATTATTATATATATATATATATATTCAGTTTATTCAAATTCAAATATTAATACAGTAGGAGTATAAAATTATCTATGGTTTTTGCCCCTGTGGAGAAGAGAGATAACACCCTAAGGGGCTTGTGGCTCAGTGGAACGAGCGTTGGTCTTGTGTCCACTGTTTCCACCCGGCGCGGGTTCGAATCCCGCAGCTGGTGAAAAAATTTTCAAGGTCCCAAGAGTGGTTTCGGATCCCACTATAAAAGGTAATGTCCCCGTGATCTTAACTCGTACAAGTTTTCATTAACTTCTGAGGGTTGGTCAAGCAACTAAGAAAGCGGTCAAAAACAATTTTAGCATATGGGATGCTTGTATTGTGATATATCCCTGTTCTTCCTGGAGGCTTGGTAATATTAACTTATATTCTATCAATGCTATGGCTGATGAGTAATGAGTACATTGAAAAGAAAATATTGGATCTGTACAATGGAAAAAAACAAAAACAACAACAATTTTTTTGTTGTTGATATCTAGTTATAATTTATGGTATTTCAAAATATATTCATAATAGAGTTTTGGACTGACTGATGAAAAGTTTTATATTTGATTTGTAATGGTTCTTGTTCAAACCAGTTCTAAGACGAGCTGGCACTATATTGAACAGCTTAGGAGAAAAGAATATATTTTTGTGTATGATGTTTCTTAAAACTTGGTAAGTTTAGACAAAGGTTTTTTGCAAATCTAGTATGTGTAGTTTTATCTGTCTCGTATAAATGTTTCTTATGGAATATCCATATAAGGCAGTGAAATGCATACAGACTTCTCACATTAAGTAAGTTTGTTTCTTTATATAATTGTTCACTCGAGAATAATCTTTGTATTTTAAATATAATTTTTATTATCGTGTTTTGTATAGCTTGGAGACTACGCAAAGTATTGTTAAACATTCCGCAAAGCCGCAGAATGAGGACAGCTGGGAGTCCGCCAAAAAGAGGAAACGTAGACGATTTGTTGTCGGAAAAAATGAAAATGATACTGAAGTCCAAGGAGTGCCAGCTTATGTATCTCTACATGTAACACGATTGAGTCCTTCGACAGAACCCGAAGATCTCAGAAGAGCGCTACTAAAATACTTTCCAGAAGTCACCTGTGAGAGCCACACATCCAAACAACCAACATTATACGCTTCAATGAAGGTCACAATCAAACAGGAACACTTCCGTGAAGCATGGCGCAGGGAGATTTGGCCCAATGGATCTCTAGTCTCGCGTTTTTTATCGAAAAGGAGGAACCTGTCGCAGATACAGGAGACAGTTCCGCAGCCGAAGTTCATTGCAACGTACCAAAACTAAAACTTCCTGCAAAGAGCACTTTCTGTAACATTTATTATCAAAATACAAGAGGTCTGAGAACAAAACTTCAACCTTTATGAAAATCTACTTTTGGAAGAGTATGACATAATTGGATTAACAGAAACCTGGCTGTGTGAAGGTATCCATAACTCAGAACTATTGATGAGAGATACACTGTGTGAAGAGACAGAAATACTGCAGCTACCCGTGGCGGAGGAGTCATTGTAGCTTTTAACAAAAAAATGTCTTATGAAAAAATAGACACCAAAGATAGTGATATTGAATGTATTATAGTAAAGCTTAAGATATAACAAAAATATTTATCATGTGTCTGTAGTATATTTTCAAACAAAATCTAAGTTAGATATGTACATTAATTTTTTAACCTGTTTGAAAGTATTTTAAATGATCAGAACTATCTATTAATCTTAGGAGATTTTAATTTACCAACTTACAAAACTGTGATAATGATAGGAGTATACTATTGCATGAGTTTCTCAATTTCAATAATCTAATCCAATATAATGACATAAAAAATTTAGGACAGGTGCCTGGATCTACTCATATCAAATTATAATTTAATAGATATACATAGAGCCGAAAACACGCTTAGTAGCTGAGGACCCTTACCATCCAGCAATTGAATTTCATATATCTCTGAAAGATTCTCCTGAAACCAAAGACACATCGAAGAAACAGTATGCATATGACTACAGAAAAGGTAACTTCACCTTATTATATCAGTTAATAAAAGATTACAATTGGTCTGATCTTTTGAATGTAGGAATGTCGACTGACTGTCTCGATCTGTTTTATAAAATAATATACAGTATGCTAGACCAAGCCATACCGAAGTATGTAGTAAAAGAAACTGCACACAAACCCAAATATCCATTCTGGTACTCTCCTGACCTGATGCGAAAATAAGAAATAAAAAATCATTTACACAAATTAATACAAAAAAATAGAGCTGACTCTGTGCAAACAAACTCATACAAGACACTAAAGCAAGAAACAAAGCATCAAATTAATAATGAATACAGATTGAACAAACAAAATATTGAGGCAAAAATAAATAAAGATCCGAAACTCTTTCTGGCAATTTATACTCCAAATCTAGGTCAATGGAGTGCCGAGAAATGCAGTGGGATGGCTCAGTCTACAGCACTCCTGGGGACATCGCAAATGTGTTTGCCCAATTCTTTCATTCTGTCTATCAGGTCTCAGAAAATCATAGCAGTTTCGAGGCAGCCTCGGATGCATCTTCCTATAACCTACCTTTAGTAACCGAGTCCGATGTCCTAGTAAGCATAAAAAAACTGAAACCAAAAAAGTCAACTGGCACTGACAATATACCTGCCTATATTTACAAAGGTCTAGCAGAGTTTTTAGTTAAGCCTTTAGTGCACATCTTCAACATATCAATATCAAGCAAGCAATATCCTAATGCACTAAAAACAGCTCTGGTCACGCCTATTTATAAAAAAAACGGCAACGTAAATGAAATCAACAACTATAGAGCAATAAACATAATTAACGTAATGGCAAAAATTTTTGAACAAATTGTATGTACCAACTTAACAAGTGCTCTAAAACCAAATATCTCTATATTTCAGCATGGATTTGTCACTGATAAATCTACAGTCTCAAACCTTTGCATATTGTCAGAATATGCCTCCGAAGCTAATAAAAACAAAAGCAACTGGATGTCATCTATACAGACTGTGAGAAAGCCTTTGACAAGGTTGACCACGGGCTGCTCCTAGATCGACTAGTTGCCATGGGAATATCACACTCCACTTTTCTATTTTAAAATCATATCTGTTGAATTGGGCCCTCACGGTGAAGATAGGCAAAATACTTCAAACAAGTATACAGCTACCTCTGGTGTACCAAGGTAGTACCTTAGGTCCACTTTTATTTACATTGTATATTAACTCCCTGCCCGATTGTCTTTCTGAATCTATGGGACTGCTCTTTGCTGATGATTTTAAACTCTTCAAAATAATATCTTCTCCCAAGACTGCCTCTTACTACAGACAGATATAAAAAAATATTAGTGTTGGTTCAAAGATAATAAAATGTCAATTAACATAAATAAATGCTCTGTAGTGACCTTTACACGGAAAACTAACATCATTGAACATACCATATAACATAGACGGGTCGAGTTGGAAAAAAGGAGTAAAATCAAAGATCTGGGAGTTAACTTTCAGAGCGATATGAAATTCAATTCGCACTACACCAAGACGGTCAATAGAGCATTTAAAGTTTTAGGTTTCATCATTAGAAATAGCAAGTCCTTCGAACTGGGAACAATTATCAAGCTCTACATGCCTTAGTGAGACCACATCTGGAATATGCAGCACAAATCTGGATGCCTTCAGCCCAAACACACATAGACCGCATTGAGAAAGTACAAAAGAGGTTCTTAAGATACCTTTATGTCAGGAAAAATAACAAATACCCATATATGATCTCATATAGGTGCATGCTAGATAGCTTCGATTTCAAGAGTTTGTTGGATAGAAGAAATAAACAGGCGGTGTTATTTGTATACCATCTTTTTTATTACACAAAATACAAAGACTGTGATCTAATTAAGTACATATACATAAACGTCCCTAAAATCAATTTAAGAATTTTAAATAATGATATATTCAAAACAGATCCAGGCAGTATATCATCAATAAACAGAATGTTATCGATATGCAATCAATCTCTCAAGCAAGCACACATAGATTTATTCGACACAAACCTGAAAGAACTACAAAAAATCTGACTGTGTTTGCTTTATTTATTTAGCTTAGTATAGTTGTATGTTATTTTTGTTTTGCTACATTTGTTATTTTTTTTCTCTTTAGATGTACATATATGTGTATATATATATATATTACTTCTTCCCCACTACCATTACTTGTTATTACCAATAGGTGTTTGTAATGAGAACAATAAATAAATAAATAAATAAATTCCACCCCAAGCAGTAATGCAATATTGTATTGCCGATTCTGCCATTGAGTGGTATAATATAATCATATTTTTCCTATTCAAAATATCTCTTAAAGTAAAAAATTTGTAGGTTAACCCTTTCCGTACGGCAGCTACACGAAATTTTTTTTCCGTACAGACGGGACTTTTGAGCGTGCCGAACAGACGGCTGTCAACTATGTGCGACACTATACAGACCGTGCCGAACAGACGGCTGTCGACTATGTGCGACACTATACTTTGATACTATACTTCAGCCTCAGATAATCCACAGTGGCTATCGTGATATTTTTTTTTGTCTTTTTGCCCGCGACGAGATCCCCGAGGGACCAGCAGCATTCTCCGACGACATTTCAAGGCATACTGGCGCGAAAAAACAAAAACACTGCACTCGACTTAGCACTGGCCATGCCAGGTTGCCGGATGTCGCATATGATCGACAATGTCGACCACATGCGTCAGCCGCCTGAGCGGTTAGCATGCAATGAACGCAAACGGTGCGACAACAGTCTGTATGCCAAATCAAAAATTTTTTGCGTCGCATCCCAACCGGCAGTCGTCCAGGAGACAGTATACATGTCGTCGACCATATGCGACAGCCGTCTGTGCGGCACATATCCTCGGTGTCGCATATGCTGCGTCAGCCGTACGGAAAGGGTTAATTGTTTAAGTCTTTTCGTGACGTAAAAAGCATGTTCGTTCCATTTCATATACTGGTCATTTATAATCCCAAGATATTTCATTTTGGTCACTTTCTCAATTTTGGGTCAGGTACAGGATGTTTCAATTTCAATTATACATTTGGGAGAGTGTATCTTTATTGAGTTTTCTTGCGGTTGATCTCTTCTATCAATTGTAAAGGAAATAAATTTAGTTTTTTCATATTTAAGCTCAAAAGGTTTATATTCAGCCATAAGCCTATGCTTTTCAATCCTGTTTCCGCATTGTTGTATGTTTGAGACCATTTTTCTCCTGTGAATACTATTGCTGTATCGTCAGCATATGGAATGAGATGTCCAGAATTTTTTTTTATTTGAGTTATACTGTTAATATATATTAAGAACAGTACTGGTCTTAATACAGTTCCCTGTGGTACCCCAGTTGTGATTTCTAGTGTTTTGCTCAATGTATTGTCAATTTTGACTCTTTGATTTCTGTGTGTTAAATAATTTCGCAAAATATCTAAAGATGGTCCCCGTATGCCATAATGGTATAGTCTGTCTAATAATATTTCATGTGATACCGTATCAAAAGCCTTCGCTAGATCAAGAAAGACAGCTAGGCATTTATTTGATTCGTCTAAGTTTTCGATAATTTTTTTTGTAAGATCAAGAATGGCTGTTTCTGTATTACAGTTTTTTCTGAATCCAAACTGTTTTTCAGTAATCACTTGATGTAAATCGAGGAATTCAACTAATCTCTTTTTCAGGCTCAAAAATTTTTGCAAAATTATTAATGACAGATGGGTCTATAATTACCTAATTCATCTTTGGGTCCTGTTTTATATACAGGAGTGATTGTTTCCAATGTTCTGGTACTATTCCTGTTGTGAAGGCCAAGTTGATTATATGTATTAGCGGTTTAATAATATAAGTGTGGATTTTTTTTATTGTTGCTACTTCTATTTCATCTGGACCGGGAGATGAGTTATTTTTTAGTTTTGAAATATCTCAATTATTTCATTTTTTGTTACGGTTTAAAAGGGCCTACGGGAAATCATTTAAAAAGTTTGGTGGAGGCTCTATGCTATTGTCAATTTGATTTGCCATATTTTTGCCAATATTTATGAAGTACTTATTAAATGCATTTGCTTTTGAACAATTGTCAATCATTATTTTTTCCTCCATGTTTTTGACATCTATATTTGCAATTGATTTTTTGCTCTTGTGATTATTTGAAATCTCATTTATTAATTTCCAGGTTTTTTTACAATTTCCATTTAACATCTCTAATTTTTCTCTATAATATTGATTTTTTGTCGATTTTATTACTTTATTTAATTTATTTCTGTATAGGTTATATTCTTTTTTTGATTCATCTGTATATCTACTAATTAACTTCTTTTTTAAATAATCAGGTTTTTTCATTGATATTATGAGACCGTTTGTGATCCATGGTTTTAATTTATTTTTTACTTTATTGGGACGGTATTCTTTTGTAGATGCTGCTATATGGTCGTTCAGTCTTCCAATAAAGTGATTATATGCTATCTGAGGCTGATTACAAGTGAGAGTATTTTCCCATTTTTCTTCATTCAAATATGATTTTAAAATTTCAAAGTTAATTTTCTTAAACATCTTTACACATTCCTGTTTCTTATTATTTTTTTGTGTTCGTGTTATTGTTAAGAAAGTAGTGTAGTGGTCTGATAGATCTGTTTCAATTATTGCTAAGGTAATGAGGACATTTTGCATGCTGTTTTGTTTTTTTACAAAAATGTGATCCATGATATATATATATATATATATATATATATATATATATATATATATATATAATTAAGCATATCGCGTGATAAAAGTGTATAAAAGTTTTTTATTTTGTTTATTATAATTGTTTAAAGTGTTATCATCTTTAGATTTTTTCCCCTCAATCTCCGATATGACTTTCCATAAGTTTTTCGAATTATTTTTATTTATTTCATCTCTATAATAGTTATATTTTGCTTTTTTAATCAGCTTGTCTGTATACTTACGATATATATATATATATATAAGAAAGGCTCCAAGAAGCAAACAAAATTTATAAGTCAATTATTTAAACTTTTACATTTGTAAAAACGGAGGTCGGAAAAAAACTTTTTGAAAAATGAACATAAGAATTTATTCTTTCAAGTGTTTAGATGACAGCATATGTAAAACTATAAAAAAAAATCATGTGGTATACTGTCTTCAGCAGCGGTGCGCCCATGCCGTAACTGCCGATGCCGCGGGGAGCCCTATTTTCGGCGTTAAATTAAAATTATAAATAATGGAGATAGAGTTCCGGGTGATGGGACTTATTGGAAATTTCCTCCTCTTTAAGAATATTTTCTTCAAATTTCTTAAATATAAATAGTTTTTGAATTATTAACGAAAAACTAAATGCGTTCTTTTTCTCTGCTTAATTTGTTAATAGTTGCAACTTTTTATGTGCTGTAAAATACATTTTTCTACAAGTCATTCCGAATTCAATGAGCTGTTGCTCAGATTTTTAGGAGCTTTATCAATATTTAACACAATTTTGAACTTGTTGATCAGACTAATAGTCGGAAATTTGGTAGAAATCTTCAGAAGAAGATTCATTTTTCGTTTCAAATGACAACAGACTGATTTTTCTCTCAATATAATTAATTCAAAGAAAATTTTCAT
This sequence comes from Gonioctena quinquepunctata, assembly GCA_018342105.1. Classification (NCBI taxonomy): domain Eukaryota; kingdom Metazoa; phylum Arthropoda; class Insecta; order Coleoptera; family Chrysomelidae; genus Gonioctena; species Gonioctena quinquepunctata. The sequence continues at coordinate 120,090 of JAFIRS010003448.1, forward strand.
AATGCATTTAGTTATCAGGCTGAGATGTGAGATCCTCACAAAAAAAGTCAATAATATTGTCCAAATCCCTATTAATATTGAAACTATCAGCAGTATACTGATTTGGACTGTGTATGGTATCATCTCGAATCACATGGTGAGTGGCACAAAAATAGCTTGTACAAGCATTTTGATATTGTCCTTCATCAACTTGTTGGCCTACATTATGAATTTCATGTCCCAACAAACCATCATCTTGCAATCTTTCCATTAAGTTTTCTTTGTTCCAATGTTTGAAGGGACATCCATGGTAATGCCCTGGTCCAGGAGAATAGTTTTGGATTCTCTTACAAGTGAAAGGTTTATATTGAATTCTCCCACCTACCATTCCATACTGGTGCTTGAACAAGTACAAATATTTACGCAGATATAGTTCGGTGGACATATCTTGGGTGAACTCGTTTTTCCAGAATTCCATTGCATCATCATACGACAGGCCAATCCACTTTAGAAATATTCCGTATTGCATTTTACTATCATATTTGAGATGGTGTTCTTTTCGTAAAGCTGCATGTACAGTTTTCATGCATAGAGGGTAATGATTGCTAGCAATTTCTTCCAAATTTTCCAAGGTTATATTCCTGATAACGAGAGGATGATGTTTCATTGGGTTGAAAGGTAGTATATTTTGTAGTAAAAACTCAATACGATTATCTGCTACCACTGGTAGCATTTTATTAATCCACCGAAGTTGCACTGAGAATTGAGCCCTCAACCTATTTTTGATACAATTAATTATATCACTTTCTGGGAAGTAAGCGATACCTTTCAGTAGAAAAACATTTTTTGATGCAACTAACTGTATTATTTCAGTAAAATTAGCCTTATAGTAGGGAGTAGTACCAAATTTGTCCTCTGTTAAATGTCTGCAAGATATAAGTTTGTCTTTGAGAATTTCTTTTTCCCTAGATGACATGGGTGCATAAATGAAATCACACTCGACTAAGAATTCGTTCAAGTCTCTTTCGGCCATGCGACTATATAACATTGTAAACCACTGGAGTTCCCATCTAATGAAACAGTAGCGTAATTCATGTGTTCTGCAGTAACCTGAAATATGTTGAATGCTATGGAAAAAATATAACATAATGTGGTCTCAGACTAGTAGGGGAGAGCAGGTAGGATTCGTACAGAGGGAGCATTCGTACTGTGGTCACATGTACACTATCCAACATGTTGATGCGTTCGTATTTGTGTGCATGACTCCTGCTCATACGCATAGGCTTACTACGGGGAGATCACTAATTTCTAGAAAAAATACCGCAATGTCCAGAACAATGAGTAAAGTGGTTGGATTTTTTTTTTCAAAGTAAAAATCTCAAAGAAATGTTCCTGTTTGAACACTGCAGAAACCGCGCCAGGATGTGATGTAACAAGTTCAGATCTATCACCGAGAGCAACAGTTGTCGAGCGTTATTCATAATATTTCTTTACAATGTGAGCAGGCCGAAAAAATAATGACAGCATTCGATATACGTACATATTATTCAAGAATAACTAAATCAAGAACATCTAGCAAATGAGAAGTCTTCATTTCAATATAACACATGCTGACACAAGTTCTGTTTTATTCATTCCCTCAGAACTTTCGCAAAATAGTGACACTGGCAACTCGCCGATCGCGGAGAAGGCCAGGAATTACAGCGTTGCCAAGCGTTATTCATATTTCTTTACAATGTGAGCAGGCCAAAAAAATAATGACATAGGCACTCAATATACATACATATTATTCAAGAATAACTAAATCAAGAACAGCTATCAAATGAGAAGTCTTCATTCCAATATAACACATGCTGACACACGTTCTGTTTTATTCAACGGAATAACATTTCCTCAGAAGTTCCGCAAAATAGTGACACTGGCAACTCAGGAAAATGCAAAATCAATGGACGTATGACGTCAATAGAAGCGGCAATAACCTGTGTTTTTATCTCTAATAAGTTTTGCCAAATTATCAAAGTAATTTATCATAGTTTATGAATAGGTACCTTATCTCTCTCTCTTCCAGTATATTGGCCTTTTTACATTAGAAAGTTGACCATGTCTGAGGGCCTCATGGGAATAACCTCACTTACCCCCCTTCGTAGGGCACCCTGGAAGTTTTTCCTCGAAATGATACCACAAGTGCCCGAGTTTAAATAATATTTGCAATGCACGTTAAACGGCAATATGACTGATACAATTTTTTTTCATTTGTTAACGTTCCCTTTGTTCCGACAAATCCGTTGTAATGCGGCCTGGCTACCGGCAAAGAGAACAAGGGGCCTGATATTTTCACATACAATTATTGAACTATACAAATATTTATATATTTTTGCAATGCACTTTATCAACGGCAGGACGATCACAAACGCCTGTCCTCAACCAAGGCTAGAAGTCGAATTCTCAATAGATGCCTTAGTTTATTATGTAAACATTCATTTTGGGATAACCTTAACAGTAATTATTATTTTAAATTAATTTGCTGTTTTGGTTGGGGTATCTTCGTACAGATATGAGTACTCTACGAATGTACCCTGCGTGAGTCTAGAAAGTTTGTTCACCAAGAATATTATTACAGGACCATGCCTCGAATATATGTAAAAAAGGGACTAGAATGGGAGAGATAGATGAAGATGCAATGAAGTTTGCGATGGAAGAAGTTTTAGATACAACTTTTTCTATTAGGAAATCCGTACAAAAATATGGCATCAAACCGACAACTTTTGAAAGTCACTTAACGAAGTTCCATAAAACAGCTGCAGCCAAAAAGGAAGGTAACATCCCAGCGAGAGTTTTTAGTTCCAAGCTTACGCCGAACCAAGTTCACTACTGAAGAAGAGACTTCATTAAACAAGTATATCATGGACGGTTAATCGTTTTTAAATATATCTAATTTTTTAAGAAATAAATTTAATTAATTCATTATTAATAAAATTGTATATTAATAATTTTAAATTAATGTACTATGGATTGACAATTGTACGGTGAGGAAACTGAGAATGGCTGTACAGTTTTCGCAGGTGAGACGTAAATTTAAGCCTGAGAAAACCTGAAAACACTAGTGCAGCAAGATTCAATAAGACAGCCGTAAATGATTTCTACGAGAAGGTTTTGATCAAATATAAACAATAATTTTGATGGGGCAGGGATATCCACAGGGCTGAGCACACCAAAGGTATTGGCTGAAAAAAACCCAAAAACAAATTCGTCAACTTGTTTTGGCAGAAAGAGGCGAACTAGGTACACTTGGAGGAATCATTTCAGCTATTGGTAACACAATTCCGCCACTATTCATCTTTCCCTGAGTACATTTCAAGGATCACTTTATGGCGGGTGCTCCGGAAGGCAGCCTGGGAGTGGCTGGATAAATTCCAGTATATTTTTGGAGTTGCTGAAACATATTCAAAAGAAAACACCCCGCTCTAAAAATAACCCTATTCTGCTCCTGGTCGACAAGCCATGTCACAATATAAGCAAGTGCACTATGCTCGTGGTAACGACATTATTTATCTGTCGTTCCCACCCTTACACAACACACCGTCTCCAACCCTTAGATGTGGGAGTGTTTGGACTGTTTCAAGCCAAGCTAATGATTGGCATGTGAATTACCCGGGGAAACCGCTTACTATATACAACATTTTGAGTCATTCAGTTGCAAAAATATTGCAAGTGCTTTTGAAAAGACTGGAATATGGCCATTCAACAAACTGACTTTTAGTGAAGAGGATTTTGCACCCGTGCATGTTTACCATTCAGGTTCCTCAGCAGGCCCCGACGTGCAACAAATTATACCTGAAGAAATCAATCATACTCAACAAGATCAACCACTGAGATCAGTGCCTGCATCAACCTCTTTGCTATCACAACTGTTTGATTCACCATCTTCATTAGCTGTAGGATTAATAATGACAGAAATTATTCGATCCTACCCTAAAGTGCATAGGAATGTGCTAAAAACATCGATGGAAAACTGCCAGGAAAATCAAGGATATAGACAGATACTCCCGAAAAAAATAGACTGGAAGAAATAGAAAAAGTTAGAAAGAGATGAAGAAACAAGAGCAAGAGTTAAAACAAAAAGCTAACAGAGCAACAACAAATAGAAGAGACAGAAGAAAACTGTAGTCACTGATAGTGAGGATAGGACTATAACATAAGTTCTTGTTCTCCCTCTGAAGAATCTGATATTGAGACCGAATCTCCAGTTATGACGGAAACATGAAAGAAGAAAGCTTTATACTGGTGAAGTTCGAAAAGACAAAGACCATATTACATTATATTGGGCAGGTGGTAACAAAATACAATCCCACTGAACTAAGAAAGAAGTCGGGTACCTGGAAATTTGTTTTTCCCAATACCAAAGATGAAGGAACAGTTTACATATCAGACGTGGTCTGTATACTGCCACAACCCGCTTTTACAGCCAAGAACAGCTATCATATTTAGTTTCGAAAAAGATCTGACTTTGTGCAATAATAGATCCATAGCAAAAGAAAGCATTTGACACTGTTGACCATGCAATTCTTCTTAACGAACTGGAGCCTTTTGGTATATGTGGAGCAGTGTTGGATGTCTTTAGCAGTTACTTGACTAATCGGGAACAATGTGTTAAAATAAACAATACCTTAAGTGAAACTATGACTATAAGAACGGGGGTCCCCCAAGGAACCGTTCTTGGTCCAATATTTTTCCAAGCTTATATAAATTCAGTGATTTGTTCAAAAGAGAAAACAAAAATTATATCATATGCTGATGATACCGTTGCAATTTTGAGTGGGAAGACACGGGCTAAAACTGAAAACTCTGTCCAGCTGAGCATGGAAACAATAAATGGCTGAGTATGTATTGCCTTTCATTGAATGCTAGTAAGACATACTATCTTACCTTCTCTATATAATCAACAAACTAATTTCTCCAGTATTAAAGTTCCAGGTATGAAAGATGAAATTGAAGAAACAAACGAGGTCAAATATCTGAGCATAATTATTGACAAAAATCTAAGATGGAACAATCATATTGACTATCTAACAAAAAAGGCGAGGAAACTAATATATACATTTTACCAGCTACGACACTTTTTAACGAAAAATCTACTAATTAATTTACAAATCTCTAGCTGAAACACAATTTCGTTATGGTATTCTGGTGTGGGAAGTAATGTATAAGAATTATTTACAAAAACTGAACACAATACAAAACTATATCATAAATATATAATTTTGAAGAAAAAACATTTTTCTATACAAACATTTATATCCGAACATTATATTTTCAGTGTGTGTATGCATTCAAAAAGAAAATACTTTAGAATTATTTTCCCACAGCTTATACTACTAGAAGCATTACAACGAATTGCTACCCTCTCCAAAATTCAATGAAAATGTTTTTCACTGTTTTATAACTTATATGTTACCTAAAACTTGTAATATCCTACCCCTAAAGATAAAACATATAAATAATCATAAAACCTTCTCGAGAGAATCAAAAATATTCATGTTTGCAAATTACTTATCATAATACTAGAACATCAATAGTTTCCTACGCTAACATGATATAAAACCACTATTTAATTCCTCAACTGTCTGTACACAACTGTAATTTTCGATCAATTAATATTGCTTTGTTGCACAACACAAAAGTGTTAAGTCACTTGGGTGCTTTCTGTACACAATCTATACCCTGTCTCTTATACACTGTATTCAACTTGTAATTGTGTCTTTTTTAGTATTATTGTTTATTATTCTTGGTATCATTCTTCTCCATTTTTGTATCATTTTGTGCACAATAAATAAATACATTTTAATGTTGATTGGTTTCTTTAAGGACAAGAAGATAATTTTGTGACTTAAATTTTAACTAGTTGTTTGTAAAACACAGTACTGTTAATTATTACTGCATTTAAGGCTGATTCTGTGTTAATTTTAATCTCAATATATGTTTGTATTTTGTAAAAATATTTTTTAATCACTATATACGGGGGCTCCCCACTATGTACGAATGTGCCCACACTATGTACGAAGCTACCCTGCACGAGTGCTTTTGTACAGTTTACATTTTTTGGGAAAACCCCATAGCTTGATCATGTTGTATCAACACTGAATTACACTTGAAATAGCTATCCGTTTTTCTTTAACAAGGCTTATAGGCTAAGAGCTGGCTGCAGAAAACTTGGCCAATCGAGTAACAGAAAGAAATGTTTTTAAAATGTTAGTGCTCACAGTAAACATAAGAAAAATCATTTACTGCCTGGTCAAAATTTGTGCATAAGTTTTGTATGGCCTTTCCTCGGAAAAAGCAACCATACCAATGTAGTAACATTTTGGAAATACTTTTAACATCTAGTATTCACCGAGCGGTCCAAGGCGCCAGATTTAAGCTCTGGTTCTGAAAAGGGATCGTTGGTTCAAACCCCATACCTGGCAGTTTTTTTTTATTTTTCCCTTTGAAATGATTTGTTTTGGAACGATTATTCATCACAAAACAAATCATTTCTCATGTCAGAGAGCTAGCTGCAGAAAACCTGGCCGATCGAGTAACAGAATGAAATGTTTTTGGAACGTTAGCACTCACAGAGATAATAAGAAAAATAATCTCCTGCCTGGCCAGAATTTGTTCACAAGTTTTGTAGGGTGAATGTGCTGGTTTTCGACCAATTAACTGAAATTTTGAAGTTCAATGAATCACAAAAAAATATGTAAAATCGGTATATAAACATTTTATTATTACTTTTCTATTCTCTTCACAATATAAGAAATTTCTTACAAATTAAAGATTTTTTTAAAGGTTACAAAATGAGGAAAAAACCGAAATGAACAAATGCTCCATTTGCCATTTAATTAATATTGATTATCCACTCCACATTCCATTTTTTTTTTCCACTTAGCAGTAATAATGCATTCTGAATCAGTTTTTTTCATCCCCTTTTTGACTCCTGAGACAGTCAATTGTTGTTGTTAACGGACGAAATCAAAAAGAAGGAAGTTCTCTAGTCGATGCGTATTTTTTTTTTTTTATGTATGACCACGCATAATTTTTTACAGAGTAGTTTGTTTTTGATGATTATTTTTTCATTGGATAGGGTGTACTTCGAAGTTGGTCCCATTTGAATTTGAAAAAAAAAATCTTCCCCTAAGGGTAGCAAAATGGAACGTTCACCGTCTGAATTTTGGTTCATTAACCGATTCGATCAGGTATAACTTGTACTGGTATGTCCGATTTGGATGATTCTTTTTTTATCAGATAGTGTATACCTCATAGTTGATCATATTCGAATTTGGGGTGGAATAATCCACCCCTATGGGTAGAAAAATAGGGGATGATTGATTTTTCTCTTGTGAACATTGGCACACATATGTAGTTGACATTGACAGATTGCTATTGTCATTATTTTTGTTCTCCTACATCCGTCATAATAATGAGATTATATACAAAGTGCTGAAATAAACTAACCAAAACTATCAAAAATAATTTATATTATATAACAAATAATTAAAGTAGATAATCATATTATTTAACTGTTAATAGTTGAAATAAGGTGGGTAAGAAAGTATTTTGGAACTAATCAAAAATTATATAAGTAGTAATTAGTAGATTTCAGCTAAAAAAAATTTAAAAATAAAAACTTTTTAACAAAAAATTAAACTGACGAAAAACGGAACTGAAAAGCAAAAAATAAAATAAACCTTTTTAGTCTTAATAACTATGCTCCTAAACTAATGTAAGTAACTAATTTTGAGTCGGCGCCAAACAAACAATCAACGAAGATCATTAAATTACTCCAAAAAAATTATCAAAATGTCACCGCGCATCTCGATGCCATCATTTTACGCTTTACCTAACTCATTTGCTTGTTTATTTGGCGCCGACTCAAAATTAGTTACATAGTTATCAAGACTAAGAAGGTTTATTTTATTTTTTGTTTTTCAGTTCCGTTTTTCGTCGGATTAATTTTTGGTTAAAAAGTTTTTATTTTAGGGTTACTGAACAGCCTATTCCCCTCCCAGGTTCCCTGTTGCTTCTCCTTTATTTCTTCCAGTGCCCGTTCTAATTTTTCTGAAGGATACTGAAACAATTTTTGTTCACTACTCTTTATAGTTTTTTAGGCTTTTCTGGATTTGCTTGTTTTTGAACTTTATTCTTTGTAGGCGGCAACTACAAAAAATATAAGTACCTCTATTTATTTTACACATAGAAACAGGTAGTTAGATAAGGGTAGAACTAGTGGTCAACAATAGTCGTTTATTCAAGCCATTTCTCGACCACCAAAAATGCCGTATGAATATTTAGAAATGGTTAAGAGATAAACGGTGGTCGAGATCTTTCCAAACTTTCAAGTAATAAACCAAACTGTTTCATAAAATGAGTGAACAAATATCTGCATCTTATTAGTTAGAAAAGGATGTGTGAAAAACCACTAACTGAACCCTGTTTTCGACCAACCGGTCTAGAAATAGAGATAGTTCATTTTCTAATCCAGTTAGACGGCCTCTTTGGTTTAAAGTAAAAAATGATAGTGAACTAGTTTGATTCCTAAAATGAACATTTTATGATCTACTTACTATACTTCACTCAAACTTACTAACAATTTCACAAAAATGTATAAAGCACGCGCACACCCAACTTTCAACATCTATAATGGCAGACTATTTCAAACAGAAATTTGGCGGGAAAGTTATAGAACATGCGCAAAACGTGGTGTAGAGTGGAAGTGAAGTTTAATTTGCATGGTGTCTAACCATTTTCTTATTTTAGAGCTTTTAATACTTAAATGGTCGAAAACTGACGCTGGTCGGCCAACCGGCACATTCACCCTATGCCCTCTCTCCGGACCATTTTTTGTACTGCAACCATACCAATGGAGAAACAGTTCGGAATTATTCTTAAAATTTAGTATTTACAGAGTAAAGAAATAATATATTTTAGTGTCTCGTTAAATCTTGTTCTAATGCCTTGGCATCAAACTTCTTTCATTATTTTTTTGTTCATTACTATATAGCTATCGAGTAACAGCTTCATTGAAGTTTACACATTTTTCTATTAGAAAGTCTTGTGCCAGGTGTTTTTAACAGGCATAGACGTGGCACTAATGTTTTTTCAAATAGAGGAATGTTTAAACTTCAGTTTGCTTGTAGTTTGAAGCTGTTACTCGATAGGTAAAGTAATGAACCAAAAAAATAATCAACAAAGTGCCAAGGCATTAAACAAGATTTAGCGAGGCAATAAAATATATGTTTTACTCTGTAAATACTAAATTTTATAATAATACTTTATTGCGAACGATCTACTGGGGACACAGCAAATGTCAGGATTTAAAATACAATAGTAGGGGTACAGTTTTCATATCAAATTACATTATAAAAGCCATAGGGACACAATACATACATACACAGCTATAAAATATACATGCAATGAAGTTGAATATACTAAAATGATTAAAACAACAAATATATTAAAAATTATTGAAATAATGTTGAAACGATAGTAGCATTTTTGTTTCAAATAGCTTATGACTGAGATTCTAAATTTCTTTGCAACTCTGATGCTCTTCAGTTATTGGGGTATGGAATTGTATGCTTTGATTGCCTGGTAGTATGGGCCTTTCTCATAGTAAGTAGATTTGTGGTTTGGTATCGCCAATTCATTGCAATATCTAGTCCTTACATTCATGTTTACAGAACATTGATCACTGTTCCTTGGAAACAGGTGAGAATATTTCTTAACAAAGCACACAAGAACTAGAAAGTACAATGAAGGCACTGTCAAAATGTCAAGTTCAGCGAAATGTAGTTTACAAGAGCTATTACGATCCAATTTTAGTATGCATCTAATAATTTTTTTCTGAGTTATGAATATTTTTTGTGCTATTGATGTGCCCCAGATTTTAAGAGTAATTCCAAGCTGTTACTCCACTGGTATGGTTGCTGTATGAAAATTTTTCCGGATGGTCACCGTGGGTTTTAACATTTCAAAACCATTTCATTCTGTTACTCGATCGGACAGGTTTTCTGCAGCCAGCTCTTGGACATGAGAAATGATTTGTTTATTGTGACGAATAATCGTCCCAAAACATATCATTTCTCAATTTGGAAGGAAAAAAAGAAAAAAAAGAAGAACTGACAGGTGTGGGGTTCAAACCAATGCTCCCTTTCGAGAACCAGAGCTTAAATCTGTCGCCTTGGAGAACTTGCTGAATACTAGATGTTAAAAGTATTTTTAAACCGTTACTACAATGGTATGGTTATTTTTTCCGAAAAAAGGCCATACAAAACTTATGCACAAATGTTGCACAGGTACTAAATGATTTTTCTTATGTTTGCTGTGAGTACCAACATTTTAAAAATATTTCAATCTGTTACTCAATCGGCCAAGTTTTCTGCAGCCAGCTCTTAGCCTATTAGAGTAAAAAGTGTACGAATCGTACCTGTCACCCAACTATATCATAAATCTACTAAAGCAAATAGTTGAGAACATTTGCAAATGATATAGTTTGGCGAGTGAATCCTAGCTAGTCTGGTAAATTGATCACAGTTCCAATAATTACCTACTCAAACTCAAAAGCCAATGAGCTATATGATCATCTTGTCTTGCTTGGGATAGTCCTATAGAGTTTGTTTCACTTAGTAAAATGTTATAAGTATTGAGTTTCAATTTTCTTATTAGAAGTTCCACATAAGAATCCCATTTGGGACTATTAGGTAAGAGATCCATCTGTTTTGCTTCTTCCATTATCTTATATAAACAGAGTCTTTCGTGGCTCAGCTTTTCGAGAATCTCAATAGATGATAAACTTCCAGGTGGAATTTTGTAAGTATTCAAATTAAACCGGTATAAAGTCACATCTTCCATTATTAAGGAATCTTTAGAATCAAGGGCCGTCCCATTTATTCACATTTTCATATAGAAAATATTACAAATTACAACAAAAACAAATCAAATTATTGAGAATTCAAATAAACATATTAACACCGTAGATACTAGATAGTAAGATAGTAAACAATAAAACGTTATCTGAAATCTGAATAGGAGGCACTAATAACCTCTAGCCAATCAGAATCTTGTAGAATTAACCCGTCATAGTGACGTACATGGACATGAGTACAGGTGGCCCACGTAACATACAGAATGGTCCAATATACATTCAAGAGCCTGTAGTTCTCATATACCAACGTGCGTGGTGTGCTAGTCCGCCACTGTCCAGAGAGAATGGTGACCATGACATGTCCATATACGTCATATACCCATCTCTTTCTATTAGTGTCACCATTGTCTTATGGGGAATAGACTCTCCTACTCGGATAACGTTTACTCTCTTTGGATAGTAAATAGTGTTTACTTGTTCTGTGCTTATATCATAGACATAAAAAACCCTTATTACACTATCAAAGATTAGAGGTTAGTCACAGAACTTCTGTGTTTAAGTTCTGTTCTGTTCTTTAGGCATTTTCGGAAACTTACTCTGGTTCACCAACTCGATCCCAATAGATCATGTAACGGATCACTCTGATCAGTTACCCCAATACTCTAGTTCACGAACCTATCAGGTTGAGCTTGTTCTTATTTGTTCTGGTTCTGACTATAGATAGTTCTGACACAAGACATAACATTACCTAACTTCAACTTTTCTAATAGTTCTTCTTTCTAATAAAAAATGACTCTGGAAATCTATGAAATCAAATTTTGAATGATGAATCTGCGAAGGTAAAAATCGGTCTTATTTTACCTTCCATGGAATAGAAAGTGTCTCTCCAAAAGGAATGATTCTAACTTTTTCCATCTTTGCAAAGTGAGATTGCTTCTTGAAAATGTGTTTCCCATTTCTTCCGGTCTTCCTGATGATCGTGGAAGCGTGAAATAGATTTTCGTCGACAAAAATGTATTGAAGACCTAGTGAATGCGATGTCTCTCCTGCGTCAATGTTACGAATGATTTCTGGTGAGTACTCTCTTTTGGAAAACATTCTTCTTTGCCTCATTCATCTTTATGAGTTCTCAATTAAGACTGGAATAGAAAATCAAATAACTACCTGAATAAAGATGCAAATTTTCAATTTCAGATTTTTTCTTTTGAGTTAGGGCCTTTTCAGAATATCTATCAGATGTAGTTCAATGTCCAGCGTGGCTTTAGCCGGGGAAGTAGTTGTTTTCTGTTAGACATTCACAAAAAATAACTTCATTTTAATCGTGGATTTTTCAATTCACAGAAAAATATTTCTATCAATATTCAATTGAGAATGTTTCCCTTTTCAACATGAATACCCCTCAAGAGGTTATCTTGACGATAGAAGATAGTGACTAAAGTTTATCTTTCAGTCGCAGATGATTCCACATCTGATTTTATGAACATCCCGTTTATATTTTCAACAAATCAACATGTAGAAGTTGGCCAACTTTTATCTTTTTACATTATTTTAACGAAATTTTCTTCTAGTGCGCAACTAGTACGCAGATGACCGCGGATTGGTCAAACCGATGATGAAAATAACCTCACTTTTTCTAATATTTGAGGTATTGTTTTTGTTTCATATTGTTTATTGGACATTTTGAATTTTCACTTGTTTCTTATTATCGAGGGGACATGGAATTTCGAAAAAGTAGAATTACCTAATAGGCCTTTTCATTTAGATGATTTTTTAAGGCGCATGCGCTCGTTTTGTGACCCAAAGTCTGATTGGCTATTGGGAAAGTGAATAGTCATTGGTTAGTTTTGAAATAACAATTTGAGATTGGCTTAGTTCAAAATTAGCGGTATTTTCACATTATGTCAACAGCACTGAAATAAAATTATATGTACTGACTGGAATGCTCGTCAAGCTGCGCGAATGGATTACTCATGGGCCGCGCCAGTTTTGTTTCGTGCATCTTTGCAGTGGCGGAGCAATTGGGGTTTAGCTGATTGTGAATTGATAGTTCATAAAGTTCAGGTTGTGAAGTGAACATTGAAAATCATTCACTGTCCACAAATATAACACAGTTTTACAGTCTCTTATAAAGCACGACATAATTCCAACAAAAACACAGACAAAAAAAATACACAACGAATTTAACAAAACAATAGATAACTGGTTAACCACACTGTACACCAATGACGTGTTTACAAACAACCCAGATAACACATGGATATCAATTGGACATCCTTCATGAATTTTATGGATATACTATGGACATCCAATTATATCCAAAAGACATCTTATGGACATCCGATGGATGTCCAAAGTGGAACAACCTGTACATCCATAGAATATCCTTCAAGGATATCCATAAGATATCCTCCAGAGATGTCCAAAAAGATATCTTTCAAAGATATCCATAAGATATAATTCGGATTTTTACCTATAAGACATGGTGGGTTTCCCCCGGGCCCCTATTTTGGGACCGTTTCTTTTTTTTTATATATATATATAAACGACCTTGGGTTTATTCCAATCCCAATAGATGCATTTTATTTGCCGATGACACATCAATTTTTTTGTTCAGATGGAAACTATGATAATCTAATTCTATCATCAGCCAACATTGAAAGAGACACTAATAGCTGGCTCTCCTTAACAAACTTAAACTCAATCAAACAAAATCGCAAAAATAACCCCTTTTTATCTAATGCAAATTATCAAAAGGACAAACTGCCACCCTTTTTTAGGCATCAATTTTGACAATAAACTAACATGGCATTACCAAAAACTGGGCCTTCAAAAAAAATTCCGGTACAATATTCCCCCATTCCAATTAAAACATATAGCCGCATCACCAAACTGAAGACTGTTTACTTTTCACTTTTCCACTCACAACTCAGGGGAGTAATATTATGGGGAAATTCATCTGGTGCAGCTAATATTTTCAAGAAACAAAAAAGGTAATCAGGATCATAGCTAAAAAGCTATATTGAAAAACTGTCGCCCAATTTTTATCAGTTTTGGAATCATGCCCCTGCCCTGCTTATACATATATAGTACCCTACTTGAAATCCATGGAAATATTAAAAAAATTTTATAATGCAATCGGGTGTACATAATTACCGACAAGATCTGCTAATCTGATAAGAACACCCCCATTTCGTTTGACAAAATCGCCCCAAAAATCTCTGGATATCAGACTGTATAACATCCCTACCTGAAAAAATTTGGGAAAAACCCCCCAG